>JABXWE010017588.1:0-47197 GCA_014611495.1 Limonius californicus
TGAATATTAAAAAAAAAGTATACTGTGCTATTTGAAAAAAAAAAGTTGAATATAGCTGTCATTACACTAACGCACTTTTTGTAAATTGCTTTTTCCTATCGTATAGAGAATTTCCTTCCATTTAAGAATATATATACTTTATTTTATGTATTGTTAACAATAACGAAGCTACAAGCCTGGGGAGTGAAGTCTGGGACACCCTGTATATGCATACAGAAGAGAGTTATTTTCAGTATTTATTGTAAAAAGTAACTCCAGTTTGCATAAATTATTGTTACATATTTCGTATAACCATAAGAATACCAATTAAGAAATTCAAATAAATTTTGAACTTGTTTTAGGTCAAGCAGAGGTAATTGCAAAATTATCTTCAATAAGCGCAATACTTCTACAACAAAGTATTTTTGGGCCAACATACGTTTCCTAAATGCAATAATAATTACTCCTAAATATAACACATGTATTCTGTATAACAAAATTATTGAAATACCGGCCAATGAGTATATCTCACAAATATGACACTGGACGACCGACGCTGGCCTCTAGATACGCTAGGAGGTCAGTTAGAGGTAGCAAGGGTGTGTGGCATGACGCAAGTATTGCTATACTAAACAGTAAAGTGTAGATTGTGCGATATTGCTGAACAGAGTGTGCAAGAATTTTTAACTAAAAAGATTTACTGGGTATAAATTTCAAACAGGTAAGTTTAACGCAGTAAATGGAAAGTCATTTGTTAGAGCATATATTTCCTGCTCACCTAACCTGAAAATATACAACTTTTTTTCTATTTTGGCAAAAAAATGAGGTGGTCGGTCTATCCCTCGACTTTGGTAGAGTACGGCCACCTTGACCCTGAGCGAGATCGACTATCATGTACTTAAAAATAACAACTGTAGGCAAACAATAAGGAGCCGGTAATTTGCAAATTCAACAAACTAAAAAGTAATGTTAAATATTGTTCCAGAGCATCATAGTACCTACTGTTTATAAAAGAAAAGGCGGCAAAGTTAGAACCAATTGGAGTGTGGATGCGCTACAAAATTCCATAGACGCTGTAAAACATGGTACAACAGACAATAAAACGGCTAAAGAGTTTGGTATTCCAAAGTCAACACTGAAAGATAGATTAAAGGCAAATAATTGAATAAAAACAACCCGACTTGGTCCATCATCTAGCTTGGGAGAGGTTGCAGAAGCAAAATTAGCTAAACACACAAAAAAATTGCAATTGTTTGGTTTTTCTCCTGATCGAAATTCAGTCAGAACATGGGCATTTGAGCTGGCTGAAAAATTAAAAATACCGCACAAATTTAACAAGAAGATCGGTAAAGCTGGATATGATTGGCTCTATTTATTTCTACGGCGTCATCCTGACCTTTCAATTAGAAAAGCGGAGGGAGTTTCTATTACCCGAACTACAGGTATGGCTAGAGAAAATATTAAACACTATTTCGAACTCCTGGAAAAACTTTTGACTGATCACGATCTGCATAACAAGCCAGCAAATATTTTCAATATTGATGAAACTGGTTTGCAATTAAATAACAAACCACCTCATGTGCTAGCAGGCTAGCAGCAAAAGGTTCAAAAAATGTTTCAACTATAAATTCAGCTGGAAAAGGCGAAACGACTTCTATCCTTGCCTGCTGCAATGCAGAAAGCATGTTTTTACCGCCTTACGCTTTATTCAAAGGGAAGGACAAAAAGGCTGAATATCAAGACGGAATGCCAAATGGAGCAGCTGTAGCTATGTTTCAGAAGTCAGCATACGTCAATGCCATAATATTTATGGACTGGCTTGAGAACCATTTTCTACCTCGCAAACCAGCTGGAACTGTTTTATTCATCTTAGCTGGTCATACGTCCCATACAAATTCAGTAGATGTATTGGAGTTTTGCGAAAAGAACAACATAATTCTTCTCTGCTTACCGAGTCACAGAACTGACATTCTCCAACTATTAGATAGATCGTTCTTTAAATCTCTAAAGAACGTTGCAACGTCTTCAAAAAAGCTAATTCTACTAGAAAGTTGATCCAACTACAGTTTGGAAAACTTTTAGGGAGCGCTTGGAATCGATCTGTAAGTGTGGAAAATGCAATTTCGGGATTTAGAGCCACTGGGATGGCACCCTATAATCCGGAAGCCATTCCAGACGATCCTTACATTAGTAACGATACAGCTGCTGCAGCAAATTCTTCTGACGGAACTCGCCCACCAACTCCACAGCTACAGACCTCTGGCAATGAAGATGAGTCCAAAATATCCAGCACTCCTTCACCTCGACGAGGTTGTTCTCATTTTCCTGTTGATTCCACAGTAGTTCCATCAACTTCAAAAACTGACAACCCTACTTCAGGTAAATTATTGGATAGCATTTCTCCAGTTTCTACAACAGCCTCTAAAACAGTTTTTAGGAAACGTGGTACACACCCAGCAACAATTTTAAATACTCCAGAGAACATTACCTTGCAAAAGAACAAGAAACCTCCAAAAAAACTTGCCGATATTGCACTTAAAAATAATGAAGGAGCCAAGACTGTCAGAAAGAGAAACGATAAAGAATCTTTTGATACAGGTAGCGAGAGCCCAGTTTTGCAGGACGCTGATGATTCTACTCAAGAATTTGATTACAATGAATGTGCTTGATGTAGGGAAAATTATTACGAAACGTCTAAAACTGTGGACTGGATTGAGTGCGTTAAATGTAAGCACTGGTTGCACGATGAATGCTCCAAATATAATAACTTGTGTGATATTTGTGGTAAAATGAGGGTCACAATGCAAAAACAAATTATGTTTATTAAATTAAATACACAAAATGAGCTACTATACTTATTTTTAACTTCTATGACAAGCGGACGTTTTCACCCGGACATACAGAGGGAGACCGGCAATGCAGTGTTTACTTGTAATTAAGATAAATATATGTTCTGTTCATTATTGTTCATTTCATTATAATAAACTTCTTTAAAGTCTTTGTGCATGACTTTAATTTTTGGAAATACCGGAATCATCAAAAACAAACCAGTTTAGGTCACTTATCCAAAAAGTGGTCGCACTATCCCGGACTTACCCTACGATATAACATTCAAACCTTCTAAGCAAATTGATAACGCGACAAGAAATAAATGTGCTGCGCAAAAAAAAGTATAATTTTAAACCAATACCGGTTTCTTATTTAAAAATATTATTTTTCCAACCCTAAGGTTTATTTCATTTAATATTACTACGATTACCGGATTACTCTATGCTATCACTCTTTGCGTGGTATATTGGATCAGACTTCAGTCTGTGACTCTAATTAGTTTCGTAATTACTATCAATATATGTATATTTTATTCTATTGAAAAATATGAAACAAATAGTGGTTGGAATAATAAAACAAGTTTACTATTATTTTTTCATGTAGTAGATGGAATTTGAAATAAAGAAATTCCAGAAGTATAAAAATGCTTTTTTAAATATGCTTTACCAATACAAAAAGGAATTATTTAATGGTTTTCGGAGAATTTCAGTAATGTACCCTCAGAGTTATATTGTACATAAACTGAAAATACAAAAATGTGGTTTCGACATTATTGAATGTTTCAATACCACCGTCGCCCAGGAAGTTCCACTGCAGCGTCCTCATAATTAAGGAAAACGATTAGCATGTAGTGTTATGTGTCAAATGTGGATGTCTCATGAGAATTAGATTGTTGAATATGTGAATCAATTATTGCTTTACCAATCAACTGGGCGTTCAGTTGGTAGATGCAAGTGGTTTGTGCATACATACATTTGCATGTAAACTTCCTTGGCAAGTTAAAATTGCATGGCAAATTGGGGAATATTCAAAGCCTGCTTCCTTAATTAACTTGTTCACTTAAGTAGGCAATTAACACTTGAATAGAAGAAAAAGATCCCCAAATTAAATTAAATTATTGGCGGTTATCTGAAACGTTACGGCAATAATTAATATTTAAATACAGCCACAGGAAGCAGAAAGATGAAAACGGAAACACTTAATAATTGATAAACGATCAGGTTTTTGACATCTCCCTTATTCCCCCGAATAACTGAAAGGAAGCAAACTTTTATGCTTCATTTAGGATATCTATAATTACTGTGTCCAGCCTGCGTCAGTGGCGAACAGTTAACCGAATTAATAATGCAAATCGGTGTTATGTCAACAGATGAGGGGCGGATGAGCGACCGACGAAACTCGACGGTCGCGAATCTGGTCCCGAGTATTGAGCGCTTTATTCCGTAAATAATGCATTTGTTTATTACTCATTTAGCAGAAGTCTGAAATCTGCAGAAATGTGAAATTATAGTCAGTTCGTTGCGTTCAAGGGTACGGGTTTTCGTTTTAGTTAAATGTCCACGCTAGTCGTTTTCTTTTAATACATAACTATAAAACTATAACTATAAAATTGAAATTCTCACAATGTCAACGACGGAAGTGCAAACATCGGTAATAAAAGTTTGTCGATAGATGTATCAGTAATTACCCTAATGGATGGAAAAGTCATAGTAGGTACATAGAAAGAGCCATGTAAGCCCACCCTCTACTCCGTCACTTGAGTGTTCTATTGTTTCAATCATGGAGCGATTATGTTTCAATCGGCTTTAGATGAAATCGGTTAATAATCCCACTTAAGTACTTGCAGGGCTCTGGAACATGTGCCATGCAACGGTAGAATATTGGATTTCACATTTTTACACCGTACTGAAAATTAAAGCTGATATGTCCAATTAAGAACGAGGGTTTAGTTCGAAGTTCTTGCTCAATTATTTAAAATTTTTCTTTGAACTTGTAAAAAAATCTGTTTTAATTTTGCAGTGCTGCCTGCCAGCAAATGCCATGGAATTTAACTGGTCACCTGCTTGTTTATAAAACCAATTAGCATATGCCCTGTATATTTAACATATAATTATTGAAGATACTTGTTATCCAGTTGGTGTTAGCCTTCGAAAATGTTGATTGTATTTTCAAAAGTCTGTGTATGCTTCTCGAATGTGAAGGATTGTTCTAATATTATAGGAAATTTCGTGAGTTGTTCTAACTTAATCGTAGAGTATATGCAATTGTCGGCTGTGTTGAAACTTTTGTTCAGTAATGTCTTTAATTGAAATACGCAAGGATATGAGTGTCGAACGCTAGGGATCTAACATTAACTTTTCCGAGACATACATTGGCTGTTCCCTTTATATCCATGTTATTAGAAAATATACTATCATTAGCAAAATGAAAGTATAATTTTGATACCTTTTTCATTAATGGCAATTTCTGAAGATCTAAAAATGTAGTCTTAGAAGGGTTGTATATTGAAAAAATATACTTAAAATTCTAGTTTTAAATGCCCAAAATGGAAATGTATTCATTTCCCCAGTAACGAAATTTTGGTTATAAAATGGAATTTTGTCTTGATTTTGTCAATATTGCTGATATTTGATATGATTTAGTATTTATACGAATCGAGTATGTTCAATCACATCATCAAGCAGTCTTAAATTCAGAAATCGCAAGTTTAAACCAACTCCCTTTTGTTGTGACCAACTAAATATTTTTGGTGATTAATGGTGATCTGCAGATGTGCCATTTTGTATCCTACCGGCCGCTTCAAACAAAGTGCCGGTGCCCCATCTATTATTTATGATCGTCTAGGATTTCTGTGTTTAAAGAGAGTCCGTATGGTCACTAATCTCTACTGACGTAAATCACCGTAGTTTTGGATCTTGAACGGGCACATGTGGGGCACTTATTCTCCGACTGTTGTCTGTAAAACATCGTTTTTACTTTGTTAAAGAAAGTTATTGTAAAGATATATAGTGTTTTACTTATACCATAAATACCACGACAGCAAAAGTGGCGTCCATAACAAAACTACAACCCCAAGTACCGACAGGAAAAATCCGTACACAAGAGTTTAACAAGCTTATTTTTAGGATTTTTGCATTGCTTTCCTTCATTCGAAGTCAGGATACCCGCTATCAGAGTGTAATATTATTGTTTCCAAAATAATGTGTGCCCGAAAGTGTAATATTAGCTGTTGTATTGTCGTATTACCTTGATTATCGTGCAACGCTTAATAAACATTTAAAAATAGCGTTCGGTTCTTTAAATTAGATTACCCTACTCGGTTAGCATTCGCTACGACACCGACGTTGCTTGATCTACAGTATTCGTAATATACGTTATTTTTGGATAAAGATCAAACTTTTAAAGATTTACCACTATGGCAGCGGGGGTTACCTTATTATCTTTGTGGTTGGGTATTGTGCACCTGCAGAACCTCCCGTACATTATATCGTAACGCAGACGTCCGGTGCCTGTCGGTTCAACATGGAAAACCGACATATTTTTGGTTTATTCCTAACCAGAAGGCGGACCGCTGTAAGGGTCAGTGGGGTGCGACGTACGGAATCTCAACCCATTTTGAGCCGGTAATAAGTATATAAGAATGAAAAATACTAACATAATTACAAGAAACAGTTTTCGTATCGAGTACTGTCCCAGTGTTTACTGCTATGATATAGATCCTAGAGTGTTGCAGTTGCAGTTCCAGTTCTAGGAAAACCACCAAAACAAATGACCCCATGAACCCTAGACCTCCCGAATAATAACTCCATCGCTCTAGAGAGATATAATAATATTAATAATAATAGGATATAACAGGATACATTTTATTAACCAATTAATTAGCTGTGTAAAGCGCACGTTGTACACTTTGTAAATATTCGTAACGACTAACCAATCAAGTTTCGAGTAGGCATCCATCACAGTGTTCTCGACGAAAGTTGTTTCGGGCACGGTGGATTGCAAAAAACTTACCCCCTTATTTAAATAATAAAATTGTACTTGCGGTCTACATGATGGCCCCATTTAGGTCTGGCTTCTATTACCGGGAGATTTGGATTAATGCCAGAGTTTAGAATGGTCGAAGGGATACTAAATTAATATATACAGGGTGTTAATGAATTGCAGGGACAAACTTCTAGGGCTTAAAGTATACATGATAACAAACCTTTTTTGTTAATAAATGTATGACAAAAGTGTTTCCTTTCAGGGATAGAGCGTCTCAAAGATTCTTTAAGAAGCGCCTAAATGTAGGCAACTCAATTTACTACCTACTATTTGTTTCCATA
The DNA here is from genome assembly GCA_014611495.1 of Limonius californicus. Classification (NCBI taxonomy): domain Eukaryota; kingdom Metazoa; phylum Arthropoda; class Insecta; order Coleoptera; family Elateridae; genus Limonius; species Limonius californicus. The sequence continues at coordinate 7,134 of JABXWE010017588.1, forward strand.
ACGACGGAAATTAATACAGGATAAATTAAGCCCTCTTTCCCATTCAAATTAAATTTAAAATAAATTACAATGACAATTCAATATTTTTTTACTTTTCTTGAATTCGTTTCTTTCTGTACCTTTTATAATTCGTTTCTTTTCTTCGTTCTGTGATTTTTTTGATAATTATTTTTTTGGATATTTTCGTTCTGTGTTTCGTATTTTTGTGTTATGGCGAATTATACTTTTACCGAACAGCATGACATGATGTTCATTTATGGAGCTGCTTGGGGTAACGCACGCGAAGCTGCTCGCCTGTACCAAGAACATTTTCCGAATAGAAATCATCCATCGCACAAAATCTTTAGTGTAGTTTCACGTCGGCTGCGGGAGGAAGGTACATTCGTCGTCAACAGACACAACTGTGGAGCTACCAGGCGAACGGTAGATTTTGAGGAAGAAGTTTTGGAGAGAATGGCTGAAAATCCTTCTACTAGTTCAAGAGCCATAGCTCATGAAATGGGAGTGAACCATGTTTCAGTATGGGAGGTACTTCATGAGCAGCAGCTACATCCGTACTATCCACAGAAGGTATAAGCCATGGTTCAAGCAGATTTACTCAGAAGGGTAGAATTTTGCTAGGAATTTCTGCGGCGGTGTAATGAGGATCTAGAATTCCAAGTAAACGTTCTGTTTTGTGACGAGGCATCTTTTACGAAAGAAGGAATATTCAACAGTAGAAACAGCCCCATTTCTATTGCTTAGTTTGAAACATTTTGTTAAATAATTTATTTTTTTTAAAACCGGCCAGAAATTAGTACTTTCCGGTTTATTTTTAGGTCAGAAAATCTCATTTTGTCGGACCGGGCCAGAAAGTTATTGTGAGAGTCCGGTAAAAGCTTTTACCGGACTCATTTTTATTTATCAATTGGTTTCTATAGTAACCGGTATTTTTTAAAACTATAAAATAACTTGACATATTTTGACGTTTAGTTGAAAAGGTGACATAATAATAATAATATGAAGTTTATGGTACAACAATGCTCGTTTTAAAAAAAATATTGTACGTAACACGTCCCAAAAGTGCTTTTACTGGACTCGCGGGCTTGCAAGACTCGCCTGCGGCTCGCCCTGCAATTTGCCCACTCGTCCAGTAAAAGACCACTTTCGGGACTTGTTACGTAAACTACTATTAAAATTAAGTTGAATTTGAAAAGTGGGAAAAAAGGCTTTACTTATCCTGTACTAATTTCCGTCGTTGTGGAAACAAATAGTAGGTTGTAAATTGAGTTGCCTACATTTAGGCGCTTCTTAAAGAATCTTTGAGAAGCTCTATCCAGGAAACACGTTTGACCGTACATTTATTAACAAAAAATGTTTGTTTTCATACTTTAAGCCCTAGACGTTTGTCCCTGAAATTCATTAACACCCTGTATATTTTATGTTAAAATATTTAAAGTGGGATTTATCATATCAAGTTCAAACTATGGCGAATACTGAACGTGATTAGTATTTTCCCGTTGAGCCGTTTCCTCTAAACTATGATTAGCTTAAAATACTTTGTAGATTGTTGAAATGTTTTAAAAACCATTAAATCAGTTCTACTAATTTGCAAGGTTGCAACCAAAATGATGTGGTTTCGTAAAACTGCAAACCCGTAAATATGAGGTGATTTTCCATTTTGCATAAGAATCTTTCTCTTCCTTATCGCGTTTGTAACTTGCCAAACCGAGCGTATTTACCTATTCCCATTTTTTGTTCCTAGCTTTCAGTATTTTCCTTAACAAAATTATAGGTACAGTTCAAAGTACCCAATTAATTTTTTCCGTCTAAAACTTTTTTTTCATTCGTTCGCTCAACCGTTAAGTTGTAAAAAACAAATAACATTTTATGGGTTGAAAATTCATCCGTGGAATAAAAGTCTAACTTCATCCCCCAATTTATCCAACACTTAAACTTTCAGATATAAATAAAAAAGTTTTCCGACCCCCTTACCTACCGATGGCGTATGACGCACTAACCGCTTATTGAGCAATTTCAGCGAGCGCTAAGCGGTCCAATTTTCTCATTCAATCGACTCTAAGCTCGCCTACAATTCAGGTTTAGGTGTTAAGAAGATAAAGCTGCTGTTTAACGTTTAAATTCCTCCGTATATATAGTATGAGTCGTATAAAACATTTGATATTTTAGCAAAGACTGGAAAGTGTATGTTTTCTTCATTCCACTATGACGTGTTTCATTAGCAATCGAAATTATATCGGCAGCCCTTACAAACAGTTTATTTAAAATGTAACAAAGGTTGATAAATGGTAGAGCGTTGAAGTTTTGGTTCTACTATAGTATACGTGAAGTCAATATACCGTGTTTCTGAGCATTTTTTAAATTACGTTTTTAGTTAGCAAATATAATTCGTGTCCGATCGTTAACAACGACTGCGAAAATACTTGAGGAAATTGAGTATCTTGCGAGTTAGTGCTCAAGTGGATCACCCTGTATCATGAGTGCGAAACGGCGTGCTAAGCTCGTATAAGAATCGGGGCATTTGAAAGTCAAATACCGTGCGTCCCACGGTTTCATTATAGGCGCGGCTTTGAGAAATATCGTACTTTAGCCAATTTCGTTCTTCGCCGTGAAACCTAATTTTGTAAGACTGAGACAAACCCCATATTTCCTGCTACATTTCTTGATTGAATGATATGAAAGAGCCGGGCTAGGTAGAGCGGCGCAGGAGTTGGAAAACGCGGATGCCGAAGGTACGCTTATCCGAATAGGATTGGGCACGGGATTTTCCAAGATTTACCTTATTACTGCAAGAATTTTAGACGTGCATGTGATTTACGTCATTTTTGCATGTCTTCGCGTTTTTACAAAGGATCACGTATGTCAGAAAATCAGTGAAAATTGAAACGAAAATCCGACTCATATTTTGTCGTTTCCGCTGTCGATTGTCTCCCAAGGATATCCTTCAAATTTTGACGTCTAATATTTAAACACGCGTCCATCTACGAGGAAAGTTAAATTTCCGTCGGATTCAATAAAGAAATTTTGCACGCACTAAGTTATAAAATATATAACTCGTAAGTCATGTGTTATAAACGCTCGACTGGATATTGCTTATGCAGATATCTGTAATAAAGCATGTGTTAGCAAGTCCGGATTCAATATGTCACATCCTGCTATCAGCCCATCCTGATCCAGCCGCGATAATACGCTTTCACAAAGACGGGTCACAAAAGGGGTACTAAAATAGAAGTCACTTGCGGTTAGGACATTAAAATCCGTTCGTTCTCGCATTATTGTTATTTACTCCGCCACATTTCACTTACCCTCGCCCAATTACATCTTGATATCTTGACATCATATTTCGCCGACGATAGTAACATTTCAAGATACGAAAATGTAGCCAGAATTAAAATATGATGTATTTATAGTTTAATAATAATAATAGTCTCAATTTCAACAAGTTTTGTTTACTTTTCGTGCTTTATACGTATTTGGACGTTTTACATGTCATTTTCAAAAGTAATGAATATATGCGGGTTCAAACTTGGCTGAGGTCGGCGAGATTTTTCTAGCGGGGAAAAATCTGAAAATGCGCCTTCTGTCGGATAAGAAGTAAAGCCGTAGGTCCCGTGCCACTACGATGTGTGACACGTTAAAAATCACTACTGGGGTTGGAATTACCCCAGATAGGCAAAATTCTTAGTTAGGGTGTACAATGGGCCAAATGTGGCCTAAGTGCATAGAGATGCTTGGAAAACCGCGTCCTCGATCTCGCTCTTTCAAAGCAAGCAAGCAAGCAATGAATATTGTAAACATTTGTAGCTGGGGCAACAGCACACGGGATCTTGATTTCCGATCTGGCTCTGGTCTTCTATTCCAAGACTTCCAATAGCGGGGAATGTATGAGCTCAATTTGCCCATTCATTAAAGTTATATTTGTTAAAGCGTGTTTGCGAATTTGAAAGGCCTCGAGTATATCCAATTTACGTTTATCATCACAGAAGTGTAAAAATCTTAAAATATTATTTGATGTCAATGCATGATTGTGTTCTAGTAAGTGTTTAGCGTCTTTGAGAGAGAATATTTTCTGCTTTTACTGTTAAAATTTCTTTAATATTGATAATGAATTCTGGAAATGGACAAAATTTCCATCCTTTATTTAGACATTTTACCTTTTTGTCATTAAATTGTGAATCAACAGAACGAAGTGAGTCGATTCAATTATTCGAACTTTCCATTAATTACAATTATTTTATTTTTAATGATCAAATTTACTTTCAGAGAGGCGGGTTATCAATGGGAAGTCTAATTTCACTAGTTTTAGCTTATATAATTATGAAACGTTTAGAAGATCGAATTTAAATCAAATCAATCTTCGAAAATTATATTTTGGTTCCATTACATTGACAATATTTTAGCATGTTTTAATAGTTCATTTGAGTGGTGATTTTTTAGAGTTTATTGATAGTTTACACTCAAACAAAAACTTTACATTAGAAACAGAACAAAACAAATTGAATAATTATTATTTAACGCAAAAGACAAGAGTTAACTATTTCTTAAAACCAGGTGTTTACAAATTAAACTGTTCACAGTGTAAGTATGTGTACATAGGCCAAACAATTAGAAATTTTGATACTAGATATAAATAACACATACGCGTATACAAATACAAACACCCAAAAATCTGTGACGATAAACGTAAATTGAATATACTCGAGGCTTTTCGAATTCACTAACACACTTTAACAAATACACTTTTAATAAATGAGCAATCTGAGCTCATAAATTCGCTGTTATTGGAAATTTTGCAGTAGAAGACCAGAGTCAAGTGTGAAATCAAGATACTATGTGCTGTTGCCCTAGCTACAAATGTTTACAATATTAATAATTATTTAAAAATGACATGTTATATGTCGAACTACGTATAAAGTACGGAAAGTAATTAAAATCTGTTGAAAATGAGACTATTACTATTGTTAAAATATAAATATGAATTTTAACGAAGTAAGGCAAGAAACAATTAACATATGACATGAAAACTTTAACTTGTAACAACATTAAATCGATTTTGTGGGATTCGACTATGGTTTTATTCATCGAGTTACATATTTATTTAGACCAGGTGTTTTTTTTATTTTATTTGATTTATTATCGTCTTATTTCCGTAACTATGGCGTACCGTATAGGGTCAATCGAGGAGAGATGGACCGGGAGGAGAGTCGCACAAACCTGTAAATACTACACTAGCTTGTCACCTATCGAAATTTTATTACATAACAAAATGGTTCCAGCGGTTGAATTACAAATCCGCGAGATTCCAACTAAAATAATCACAATTTATTGTTTATAAGTGCATAGAAAGTTTTGGTACATCGCTTCAAGGGATAAATTACAGCGGTTAAGGTAAGTTTTGTCTTACTTTTTATGAACAGCCGTGTAACTAACATGAAGGGGAGTGAACATAACCTAAAAACATCTTTAGTTTTGTATCGAAGGCGCCAAGAACGGGCGGTCCATCTCACCACGAAATTTAGGATAGATGGACCATCCAAAAAGAGGACAGACGGACCGAGGTTTTGTTTTATATTATAGACATGCCAAATATCTATAAAAGAAAGAAAGATGCCAACTACAGGGGAATGGACCGGTCAATATTTGGAAAATGCAGTAAAGGCAGTCAGAGAAACAGGCATGGGGGTTAATGAAGCTTGGAGAACCTTTGGATATCTTAAACTACGCTACTGACAAAAATTAATTCGAATAATACAACTAAGAATGATTGTCTTCGGCCAGACTCATTACTAGGGGAGAACACGGAAAAAAAATTGGTGATTCACATAAAAAAAAGTTTTGGCGAGAAAGGAGATACAATTAGTGTTATGACTTGTTGTAATGCAGAAGGTGTTTTTCTTCCCCTTCTTGTATTTTAAACGGCAAAAATAAGACGCATCTGGGAGGGATCTGCAGTTAGAATGTCTGAAAAATCGGCCTACGTTAAAGCTGACATTTTCAGTGAATGGTTACAAACGCAGTCTTTACCTAGAAAACGCCCGGGAAGGTTCTCCTAATACTCGATGGCCACACTTCTCATACTAATAATCGAGAGCTGCTGGAATTCGCGGAACAAAATGATATTGTATTGTTCTGTCTACCTGCACATACCACACACTACCTACAGCCCTTAGATCGAGCGTTTTTTAAATCACTAAAGACCTTCTATTATGGCGCATGTCGCCATTTTATGAAAACAAATCCTAGACCAATGATAAAGAGGCCGCAATTTGGAAAACTTCTTGCAGAATCATGACAGAAATCCGCTACTGTGGAAAATGCAGTATGGGCATTTCGTGCTACCGGAATTGTGTTATTCAATCCTGAGGCTATTCCAGATTATGCCTACATTAATAACGGTAAAGGCAGCCCTTCCACATAGGAGCCAAATACGTCACAGGCTGGGACATCACATGACCAATCTCAAATAGAAGATGAAACACTGAAAGAACAAGAAGATAATCAGGATCAAGCAGGAGAACATAGTTTAGAGGAAGATCAATAAGGAACACCCGGTAAACTTCTAGAAACCATTTCCCCAATACCTTCAACATCTGCAGTAGAAAACGCCCGTAAACGGGGAAGAAATATTGTTACTCTTCTTACTTCAGAAGACCATTTTAACAGAAGATGATAGTTTCACGGAAAAAAGAGAAGTACAAAAAACTTGCCAATAAAACTGGACAAATTAAAAAAGTGAGCACCATGAAAACTACTTCACAGTGTAGAAAACGATCTTCTTCATCATCCAACAGTTCTACAGAAATCGTATTAAAAGGCTTATCAGATGATGACAATACAGCAGAAGCTGAAGATTACAAAAATGAATGTGCAGCATGTAAGGAAGATTCCATGAAAACAAGAAGTAATGATAATTGGATAAATTGCCTTGTATGTGGTCGTTGGTTGTGAGGGATGTACCACATACCAAAATGTATGTGAATTATGTGGAAAACATGCTTTGAAGAAAACGAATTTAATGAAAAATAAATTGCTTGTCTCGGTCCATCTCTCCTCCTGTGCGTGGTCTATTTCACCTATATTATGGAGGCGTGATGGACTTTTTGATATGTTACATTATGTTTTTTTTATAAAGTGTTCCAAGTTTTATATATAAGTTTTATCTACATTATATGTAAACTTAAGTTTTGCTGTATTATAAATACATTTTTTTCTATCAAATTTTTTAAAAATAAAAAAGTTATACTATGTATTTCAAAATGTGGTCCATCTCTCCTCGACTTACCCTACTGTATACATCAAATTGTCTACACAAAAGTTGCTTTCTAACGAACTTTATGTTTACAATTAGCAGAAGTAGAAATACAATTCGATATTTATAGGTTTTAGCTGCCGTGTGTTAAATTATATCGACCTGTTTATTAAAAACTACCATTTTTATGGGGCATTTTATTTATATTAGGACTCCAACTCCCCAAAGTAAGCGTTGGCCCAACTCTAATAATACTAATAAAATAAATATTAATTTTGCATGAGCAACATAATCGTGTCATTTATAAAGGCATTAGTGACTATTCTGTAATCAATGTTAACTCTTATATTTTACAATTTAGGCTAGATTTCGTAATTATAGTTTGCACAAATAAAAATTTTAAGTTAATATGAAAAGGAGTTAACACTTCTAAACCAATTTTTTAGATAAATGTATTCATTACAAAAAAACTACGTTACGTACACTATTTTGTTTTGTGTTGAATCTGAGCAGCACTGCTTGAATGAGTGGATTTAATAAGATGAATAAAATGCTTATAAAAAGATGTAGATTTGAACATATAGCATATCTGTCCACGGAAGGGGATATTGTAACACAGAACAGGATCACGATCAAGATTAAAAATGTAGTAGTAATTATGTTTCAGAAATTCACCAGAGATTACTACACCCTTTTGCACGGTAATCAGGCTGAAACGCAGCGGTACCATAACGATTTTCGGTTCACAAGCATTCCAATTCGAATTATTATTTGGTATTGACTTGTATTGCTTTATGCACAATAAAAATTTACACTGGCATACCGTGTATGTGTTACCCAAACATACGAAGCTTTAAAAGAATTACAACTTTGAATTAATTTACCAGTTACAATTTTTAAATATGGTTTCTGCTGTAACATTACGAAATATCTTAAATTGGATTCGCAGGAAATCGAAAGCGAGAGGCATACATTTTCTTTTAGGAGAGTAAGCTTCAAAGCAGCTATCGTGAAGCTTATCTCCCTTCTACAAATAAGGTATAAACGTTAATGTTTAGTATACGAACAAGATCTTGAAACAACAACTACCTATCTTCAAACAGAACGTATACACAAAGATACGGTGTTAATCGCAAAGGTGTTTGTGGTTGCTGTTTCCATAGTAAAACAGTTTGGTTGCCTCTATAGAAAATTTTAATTTAAATTTTAAAATAGCCTACAGGTTCCCGACAACTAAACGTATTAAAATTTGAGTTTGACATATGGATATCTGTACCACTATTAGTTTAACTAAAATTGATACTCTTTGTAAATGATGTAATTTCGGAATAGTTAGAAATACTACTGTATCCATTACGTTCACATCATACTTAGAAATTGCTTAAAATTGTCCCAGTGATTACAGGAATACTTCAGACTTATCAGATATTGGAACGATTTGTCTACAAAGATCCACTTGAAAGCAGCACTCGTGCCTCCTTTTACCGGCAAAATGAAACGCCCAGTATTAAACCGTGCCAACCAGTCCATGCATAATCTGGTATTATATTAGATAGCACTTCAGTCTGAGGTAATAAAATCATAATTTATATTAGCACTTTGCTCCTACGGCAGCATTATCAGTTTTAATACGCTATTATACGTTTTCACATTCAGTAGGTAATTTAAATTCATTCCTGCAGCGTGCAATGAATCCTCCGATGGATCCCGTCGCGATCCTGCACCAGGACCTTATTCTTTTCGTGTTTTCATAGTGGTGTCGTTTTCGACCCCACTAAATGAGTTTAACTAAAAGCGAAAACGAGGGTTGACCTTTATGTTTAAAGACCAAGCTCTAGTGCTGAAGATAAGCGGATGTTTTAAAAGATAATTTGCATTGCGTTTAAGGAGTCTAAGTGTTTAATATGTAACTGGTTAAGGGTTTTCAAATATCATATTATACAAACAGGAAAATTTAATTATAATAGCGTTTAGATATAAATGTTTACTTTTATAGTTAAGCACTTATAATTTCCCTTATTATACTATTATAGCGTAGGAAAACTATTTTCCGATTTCGTGAAAATTTTAAATCTGACATTTTAGCATCAATGTAGTTGATCTCTAAGAACACCAAAATGCTGTGGTGATTGCATCTATACGTAGCTGACCGCTGATATTGCCAAAACGGCTAGTACCCTTTTAGTGGAACTACAAACGTAGTGCTCTATGGGGTCATGTAAAATTTCGAGTTTACATTAGTAGGCAACGAACTGGATGAAGCTACTAATTACCTTATCACACTAATCCAAGAGGCTGCCTGGTATTCACTCCAAAACAACCACAAGAAGCAAAGAAATATAATAACATACCCCTCTACATTTGGGAATTGGTGTGTGAAAAGCGAAGAGCACGAAGCAGATGGCAGAGGTCCCGAAACAATGCTGACAAAATAATATTCAACAGACTAAAACAAAGGATACATAAAACCCTCTACGAAGCCAAAAATGCAACATTTGAACAGTATATTAACTCACTCTCCAAAGATGATCATACGATACAGAAGGCTACAAGAAATTTCAAAAGACCAAAGATCGCAGTACCTCCAATCACAAAACTGGACAGAAGCTGGCCCAAAAGCGACGCAGAAAAGGCAGAAACGTTTGCAGCACATCTCGCCCAAGCCTTTACACCACCCGGGCCCAACATTAACAACGATTATAACGTTATTGAGGATTTCCTTAACATACCCCGCCAAATGTCACTTCCAATTAAAGCTTTTTCACCCCGAGAAACGCTTGAAGAAATCAAAAAAATAAATACACGTAAAGCACCTGGGCATGACCTAATTACAGGTAAAGTTCTCAAACATCTACCGCGAAAGGCAGTTGTACTGCTAACGACCATATATAATAATATGCTAAAACTATCATATTATCCTATAAGCTGGAAATTTGTCCAAATTATCATGGTTCCCAAATCAGGAAAACCTGCTCATATCGCCCAATTCGCCTTCTTCCTATTTTGTCTAAGGTTTTCGAAAAGCTCCTGATGGGTAGAATTAAAACTGACTTGGAACTTTCAACAATTATACCAGACTATCAATTTGGTTTCCAGGAACGCCACTAAACTGTACAGCAAACACACCGAATTGTAAACAGGATCATCAAAAGCCTCGAGGAAAAGAAATTATGTACTGCTTTTTTTCTAGATGCCGCCCAGGCTTTTGACAACGTCTGGCACATTGGTCTTCTACATAAAATCAAAAGCGTTTTTCCTAGTCCGTATTACTATCTGCTAAGAACATACATGTCAGAACGATACTTTCAAATAAAATACAACTCCAGTTACTCCAACTACCAACAAGTACTAACAGGAGTGCCAAGGGAGCTTGTTGGGACCGTTGCTCTTCTTGATTTATACCTCGGATCTACCAACAACAAACAATACTATTATAGCAACATTTGCGGACTGCCTTGCTGTCAGTAGACACTAACTCAGTGATTGCATCACAAAATCCACAGAATCACCTGGATCTATTATAGAACTGGATTGATAAATGGAAAATTAAGATAAACGAGACAAAATCAGTACAACTTACTTTCACTACAAAATGCATAGTATATCCGCCAGTTTTCCTGAACAATACTCAAATGCCAGTAAAACATGAAGTGAAATACTTAGGGTTATATCTAGACCAAAAATTGACTTGGCAGAAATATGTCAAAACGAAACGCCAGCAAATTAACATAAAATTCAGAGAGATATCATGGTTAATAGGACGAAGATCCAAATTATCAATAGATAATAAACTATTGTTTTACAAATGTATCCTTAAGCCCATATGGACTTATGGAATACAATTATGGGGATGTACAAAACCTCCAAACCAAAAAATAATTCAAAGGATTCAGTCTAAAATCATGCGTTCCATCGCGAACGCACCATGGTACGTGTCGAACCTTATTCTACACAATGACCTGAGCATTCCATTTGTCACTGAGGAAATTGAGAGACTTACGACACTATACTTCGAATGAAGGACACGAGAATGACCTAGTATCAGAAATAATAAATCCCCCAGAGGTAGAGAGGAGACTCAGAAGACAGTGGCCTACAGATCTAAGGCAAGAGATGCAAGACGTGAATTAGTTAAACATAACCTATTAGTGGTATTCCAGAGAATGGTCAATGGACGATTACTCTACTCATGTTATATTCTTGTATATAATTTACTTATTACTCTACATTTAAGAGTAGATTGTAAATATGCAGTTAAATAAATAAATAAAAAAAAACATTAGTAGGCAAAACATTTAGACGATTTAAGGCGCCCGATTCGTTTAGAAATAGAAAGTCCGGAAATTATTGGGCGAGTGATACAAAGTGTTTACACACATGCTGGTCAGTGCCAACTGGTTAAAGGAAAGCATTTAAAAATTTTCGTTGTGTAATTTTTTATAATGTTCTTGTTTTCATTAGAAATAAATCCTGTATTGATTGAACATTATTTTTTATAATGTTCTTGTCTTCATTAAATAGTATATTAAAGAACTAGTTTCATAAGGCCTTTTCTTAACGCACGAGTCGAAGTTTGAAAAACGAGACGCGAAGCGTCGAGTTTTTCAACGGACGAGTGCGACAAGTGGTCTTATGAAACGTGTTCTTTATACTATTTTTTCTATTGAGGAAGTTTAAGAGTATTTTAAATAAATTTATGTAGAAAATTTTACGTCAAATCGATTACTAGGGAGTTTTTATAAACACTTATGGCAGCACTGCAGGTGGCTGAAACTGACATTTCAAACTTTCAAATTCAAATAGAACTACCAACATCGTAAAAAACAAACTAAAAACAGTACGATTATAGGCCTCCTTAACGTACTGTTTTTAAGCTAAAACAGTGCGCTTAGAACGGCTTTATAAAACCGAAATAGAAAAAATAAATTCTGTATTGATTGAACTTTATATGCATTCTTCTCAAAAAATTTGCTATGTTAACTAATTATTTTATATCATAATTTAACTGGTGAGGAGATGTATCAAAATAAGGAGGAAATTTTTTTTGATGGCACATAGCCCAAGAACAGGAGCCAATAGAAAGAACAAAATTGACTTGTTCCAGGGTTTTCCCAAAAATCATTAAATAACAAAATTATCAATTCTGTGCGGAACTTTATCACCACGCTGTATTTAAAATGTTGTACTTACAGTACGTTACCGGTTTCTCCTGTAATAGTAACATTTTGTTGAAAAGTTTAACAACTTTAGTCCAAAACAGATTAGTGAAAATATTATGTAGATAGGAACACTATTTTCTAAGATTAGACAAAACTTCTATTTAAGGTAGGGGTGTTAAAAGTTTAACAAAACAGTAATTTATGGGGCTGTAGTATAGTAGTGGCCGAAGCGCTTCGCCTATGACAGCTGCAATATTCCATTTAAATAGAAAAAGTGAAGTTTTGAAAAGTTGGAAACAATCACGGAAGATGGAAATGTTTCTGCATGTTCTGTATTTTTTGCCAAACAATTTGGTATTACGAACGTGCTATGTAGGTATAGAACGTCTTAATTCAAACAGCATCATATAGTTTGTCCAATTTCATCGCTTAATACTTAAGACCTCTGGATTTGTATGAACATTTCGACTTTCGTGGCGTGTTATTTTACCCCCGTTTTGCTATTTTCTCAACCGCACTTGCGTACACTTGTTTTACATTAGAGGATAGACTACTATCTGTGGAAGTCTAATATAAAACGAAACAGTCCGTAGTATGTTCATCCCCATAAGAAAACATTGCTGTAGTTATTATTTTGTCATATATTTATGTAAAATTGTTGGACCTTAGAATATTAATACAAATAATATACAATTTTAGGTATGCAGGGACTTTTTAAAATATAAGAAAAGTCAGGAGTTTTCAAGATATAATCGTAGGACCTATAAATGCAACGAAATGCGTTAAATTCATTGTATGTAATTATAAGTTTAGTAATTAGGAAATTTGTTAATGACTCTTGGCACTGAAATGGTGGTTAGTACTTTTCGTTATTTTAAAAACGAACTACTAGTAGTGCAAATTTCACAAAATGGATCTGGGTATTAAAATATATTCGTCGTCATAATATCAGTTGCTTTTATATATACCGTAATTTTTCAGTATCTTATTTTCAAATATAACATTATAAAGACTAAACATTTTGTGTCGAGCCTAAATTATTACGGCAAATTAAAAAACAAATTGCAGGTACTGAGGAAAAAATCGACCTTTCACCTTTCGCCCAACCTGATTACAATTTAATCTGGTTGTCTCACTGCATTCTCAAATTCCTCACTCTGCCGTGACATTTGCGACTTTGGATAGGATTTCTTAATTTCATGCTCAAAGTGTGACGTACATTCTTTCCCCATTTCATTAAGTATTTCTCAAGAGCAAACTAAATATTGGCACAAGCTGAATAAATAAAACAATTGCTTGGCTGCTTCTCTTTGCAGACACCTAGTATTATTATATTTAGAATCTCGATATCAATCCATTACAATAAGAGAGAGCATATTGCAATTGGGATTGATAAATCAGCAAAATTTTGGAGGACCCTACTAACTGCTATTTGAACCCGAGGGCTACGCTCTACAGTTTGTTTAATAATTTTTTGAAATGGAATAATTAAGTTGTAGGGAGATGTAACTCATGTATTTAACGGTTTCAACACATTATAAATCATTATCATTCTACTGTACAATCGAAGTTATACTATTAAAGTCGAAATTTCAATGTCTAATTCGAATGTACAGAGGTCGTAGCTAATATGAAGTTTTCAACCACTATATACGACGTCTACGTGGCTTTCTTTTTTTTTTGATATTTTGGCTTGAAACACTAATTGTACATAAATAGTATTGATCTAGTTATATCTAAATGGTGGTACCTATATGTCTAAAAAACAGAAAAATCCCGCAACACCTTAGAACAAAAGTGTTTGGCGCCTGCATCTTGCCTGTCTTAACCTATAGAGTCCAGACATGGACGTTGACCAAGCGTAACATGGAAAGATTAACGGTAACACAGAGGGCAATGGAACGACAAATGTTGAACATAACCTTAAATAATAAAAAACGAAACAGCTGGATAAGAGAAAGAACGAGAGTTAAAGACGTAAGAAAACAAGTGGCACTATTAAAATGGAATAACGCTCAACATAATGATGATAGATGGAACTCGCAAATAACAAATTGGCGCTTTGACTGGGAAAGAGAGAACGAGGACGACCCCAGATGAGATGGGAGGACGACGAGAAAAAAGACGCGTGCTTGATGTGGAAAAGAAGAGCCCAAGATAGAAGACAGTGGAAGGAAATTGAGGAAACCTACATCCAAAAATGGATTAAATGAAGGTTGAAGAAGAAGATATGTCTAACACAGCCGTACGACCGTTCATATTTCATAATATGTTACATACGAATTGAATTTCTTGTTTCTAAAATTATGTGAGGTTACTTGTCCATTTTAAGAAGTAATTTTGCCCCTGAAGATCTCTCGAGCGGTATTTTTGTATTCATCATAATACCGCTAATTCAGTTTGATGAATACTTACTTTCCCGAATGTTTTCTAAAGGCTGCTCCTATATTACAATTTAAGAAACTGAAATCTACAACGCATGTTCTTACTGTTCATGATAGTAGGATAACATTGCTCTCATAAACAATTTTCGCAATCTAGTTCGAGAAAATTCATAGTTCAAATCATTATAGCTAATCATTGTTAAACGATTATAAATATATATATACCGCAACCAAGTGTGACGTATGCACTTTGTGAATATGTGTTATTGCTAATTAATTATGTAAATGATTATTGTTCTCAACTAAGTACTCGCCTCAGTCGTGTTAACGCCACATATATTGTTTAGGGAATGATGGGTGTCAGTCGAAGTTGATTGTTCTAATAACTCAGACAGGTGGAGATCGGGAAGGGATTGTAAATTGTACTATAGACTAGTTGAATCATTGGGCAACGCCCCACGCTTTGTTCGGCAATTAAAAGTAATATATAACGAGCTGCGGCAGCCGTTGATATGTACTTACGGGGCTTCGGACAATTCGCCCCCCACAATTCACCTCCGGACAATTCGCCCCAATATAAGGAATTTACAATTGTAAAAGAAGTCAAAACAAATTATACATTTATAACTATTTGATTTACGTTTAATTCAGTATAATAAATGTGTATGGGGGCAAAAAAATACCTATTGCGTTATACAATTAAGAATACAGTAATCATTATCCGAAAATAGGTAACTTAGTTAGAATAGTTAGAAAGTAATTAGTAATTAAGTTTAGATCGCAGGTGAGTGACAGTAATTAGAAATACCAGCATTAGAAAGTAATTAAGGGAGTTAAGGTAATCAGATAATAATCAGATAAGAAATCAAGCACACGGAGTTCCAGGAATTCGTGGTTGTTTATCTTTTGGGTGATTACGGGTACAGAAATTAGAAGTTACCTCTACAGTATAAAAGGAATAATCAATGAAGTAAACCATTCATTATAGAAACGTTTGTTGTTTGACAAAAATTAGTTTCGTAAATTCCAAAAACGATAAACGAAAGTTTGTGTGTGATGATAATTTTGTGTATGTATTTTCGAAGAAAACTGCCTCTGGTGAAAATTCTATATGGGTTTGTGAAAGAAAGGGAAATTGCAAAGGTCGTATTTGGACCGCAGGTGAGTGACACTGATTATAAATAACAGCAAAACTCAAAAAATTTGTTAATTATTGAAATCTAATCAAAATCTTTGTACGTTCAGGAGATTCCAAGAATGTTATCTGTAATGTTGTTCCACATAATCATGCTGCTGATGCCACAAGACCAGGTACTTTGCATGTAGTGCAAACTCTGAAAGAAAGAGCAGGGAATACGGAATAAACGACACAACAAATAATAGGAACTTCCTTAGAAGGTGTTTATGATAACATTTTATGTAGTTTGCCTAGGAATGATACCATGAAACGAACGGTGCGAAATGAAGATAATATTCCCCAGATTCCAATGGATGTCGAGCATGTGGTAATCCCATGCGAATGCCAAATGATAACCATTAATGGTGAAGAACATCGATTCCTCCAATATCATTCCGGACACGGTATGTTACCGGGTAGAATGTTAATTTTTGCAACCGCAGCAAATCTGAATATTTTGACGAGAAATGAGAAGTGGTATGCAGATGGTACATTTTTGTTGTTCCAAATTTGTTCTACCAATTGTATACGATACATGTACAGCATTACGGAACCATAATGCCAGTTGTTCATTCCTTATTACCCAACAAAACGAAAGGTACATACAGAAAACTTTTAGACGAATTAAGACATACAAAGTGATTTTTTAAAAAGTCAATTGCAGTAGCCTAGGGATTGTCCCGTCTATATTAAGCTTTAGAATCATTGTGTATAGAGCAAGGGGGTGGACATTTCGAACACTTGCTGTGAAAGAAATCTTGACGAAAAACCTGTAATTTACTTACCTTTATAAATTACAAATCAGTTGCAACTAAATACTTGTTCATTTTCACATTTTGTTGTGCAAAAATTTTTAACTACCTGAACTGTCACACAGTTTGACATACAGGTAAATGTCATTCAAAGCTCATTACAGCTGACTGCAGACGGAATAGCTTTTTTTCTAGGCTTGCTGCAATTGACTTTTTAAAAAATCACTTTGTATTTGCCCTGGCTTACAACCAACACAATTGTTAGTGGATTTTGAAATGGCTGCAATAGAAGCGTTCAAGGAAGAGTTTCCGGAAATTCAAGTTTCTGGATGTTCCTTTCACTTGGCATAAAATATGTGGAGAGCAGTTCAGTCAACGGGATTGCAGGTACTGCTCTTATAATGCACTATTATCGCATTTTCATAATTTTGTTTTATAGGTTAACTATCAAAGAGACCACGTCTTCGCTGTATGGGTGCGAATGATTCCAGATCTTGCCTTTGTACCGCCTGCACAGGTACCAGACATTTTTGACATCCTGGTAGAAAACGAGAATTTTCCGGCAGCATCTCATGGGATTGTGGATTATTTCGAAGACAATCATATTGGTCGCCATGGACGTAGGCAAAGGCGCCCGCCCAAATTTCCTATTGATCTATGGAGTATGTTTGACCGCACTACCAGAACATGCACCGCACAAATAATCATGTAGAAGGTTGGCATCGCCACTTTCGTCGAATACCTATGTATGTAACACTTTTAAATTTATTAGCGCACTAAAAAAGGAGCACACAGTAAAAAATTATCAATTAAACCAATTTATAGCCGTAGCACCTACGCCAAGACATAACATAACATAAAACTTATGCTGCTGTTGCTGAACGTTTAAGAACAATAGTCCTAGATTATGAGAATAGAGATCCGTTAGATTTTCTGCGAGGAATCGCGCACACACATGCCTTTTAAATTTTTGATTTACTTTTAATTTCTGTACCGTTTTATAATACACAATGTTATATATTACATTAACAAAAATAATTATTTTGATTTTTGTACCTTTTTATGATAACAATTGCCCGGGGGCGAATTATACTCGGGGGCGAATTGTGGGAGGCGAATTGTCCTAGAATCGTACTTATGGGCAAATATAATATTGATGATTACTGCTATCCATTAAATACGTAATTATAGTTTTCTTCCATAGGTATCGGCACTATGCTTACAACAATTTAGTGCATGGATTAGTTCAAAATATATTTACAGACTATTATTGAAAACTACTGAATATTATTGAATATTCTGTTTGCGACTAATTTGCTTATCGTAAACTGTTTTATAACTTTTATATGTAATCATACAGTTAAATAGCTGTGAACGTATTTGGTGGTAGAACGGCTGCCTTCTTTTAATAAGTCTCCATTAAACACGTCGGTGGTGTCGTCGACAGCAGCCATCTGTTTCGTGTTGATAATTAAAAACAACACTCGAAAATGTAAGACATCAGGAGTACTAAACACTCTTGCATTTTCCCCCTTATCATCTAACAAATTTCCGTCACGTTTTGCGCATATTCTGCAATAATACTTCGCAATTTTTTGTAGCGGTGACGTGAGTTTAAAACTACCCGATTATTTGCGCGCCGAGTGGCCATTAATAGAACTTCAAGTTGCAATTTAATATCAGCTGTTGGTGGGTATCACAGTTTTATACCCCTTTTAATGTCGTTTTCATTACCGTTTAATGTAGCTACCTTTTGGGATAGCGGTGCGAATAGATGATAGAAATTCAATCGCTGTTGTTCCTCTCTTTTTTTAATCAGTCTGCAAACATTGTCGTTAATATGACTTGGAGTGGGCATGAAAAAGATGATCTCTTACTGCAAGAATATGATTATTAAACATTTACATCGCCAGTTAAATCCCAATTTCATGTAAAATTTCATCGTCATAAACGACACTGAATATTCATCGAATGCTAATTTATACACAAATTTAGGTGCAAATATTCAAATTGCCTGGCGTAATCCATAGGTAGTCACTAATACTATATAGGTTTACGGGCTGCCGGACAGATATACGTAACAAAACAGAACCAAGCAGGTTGAGATCAAAATATATACATATACAGTTAATAAGTGTGTACAGTTAATTATTACATATATCTTAAACTACTGCGGCGGCGATGAACGTTTGGGAAACGCAGAAAATAACGGAAAACAATTTTAGACGGAATATGTCTTTTCCACATTAATTTTCAAGTTGACCAAGTTGTTTTAATCCCTGCGTTACTCACGTATGTGTGGGTTTACCCTTGTGGATTAATTTTAGCACTGGGTGCTTGTTTAGACGAGTGACTCATAAGCTCACCTTCCTCCTCGGCAATTGCCAAGGTAATATACTAGAAAAGGTACGATACTACAAAGAGCTGAAAACTTCTTCCTAGGCCTGGTTGATTATAGGATGTTTTCTCAGGTTAAAAATCGTCGCTACTATTATTTAAAAGCATAAACCATAAGTAGTAAATATAGTTAACCTTAATTGATTATTTTTTTGAACTGGTGGCACTGAAAACTGCAATTTAAAGTTCATCCTTGAAATACACACTCAAATTATTTGCGTTAAAAACCAATTTATCAAGCAGGCTACATAAATAGAATTGGTGGGTGTTGAAAAGAAGGAATGTAAATTAATTTTCGTTTCTATGAATAGTTTCTCCATTTTTAGAATGTAGTGGCCTAAATTGTAATTACTGAAAAATCAGTTTTTTACAACATAAAACACTTTAAATTTCCATACGTACCATATGTATAAAGCAGTGCTGATTTAGGGAAATAATTAAATTTAAAATATCATCGGTAATATGCGTATCTGACATCTTTTCCGAGTGCCATATTTCATTAGAGACCTAGGGATATGTAGGAATCTCAAATAGTGATTCAAAAAAAGGTTGCCTATAGGTATGTCAGTATTTGGCCGATTTTATCTCCGATTTTGATTATCCTTGAAACGTGACCGTTTCAAAAAAAATTATCACAAAAACATTTAAAAAAAGAAGCAGTTTAGTAGCATTTTTACTACAAAATTTGATCTACAATCTTGATGCTATTGAGAGCCTTATCTCTAATCAGATAATTTTTCCAAACTAATTCTGTTGTTGAAAAATTGAGGCTGTTACTATGTTTAGATAATTGTGAATTTAGAGCCTGTTTGCTCAATTACCGAAATATACATACATTTTGAGATATGTATTTAGCAGCCCTTAAACAATTACTATGAGGGTGGTCAAACTTGGTAGCGTAGATGGCACATAAAGAAGAAAAAGAAGAAACAATAGTAGAATAGTGTACATTGTTTTTAAACAAGATGTTTGTAAAAATGGCATAGAGTCCGATACCGCACCGGAACCTTCAGCCCCTCTTTAGCCAGTAACGGAAATGTAAGGATGGGAAAGTCCAGCAAATATGGATAATGGAAATTTGTGGATGGTACTGTCCGAGCATTTACCTCGAGGATCCAGGAAAACCACAAAAAACCTGAGTCAGGACAGGCGGCCCTAAAATTCGAACCGTAAAGTTCCCGAATGAAAGTTAATCCAGTCGTTTTGCTTGCCCATTTGCGACGAGCGACTGAACGGACGTGCTTTGGGCTCTCTCGGGCAGAGTGGCTTGGCGAGACGTGCTCGAAAATTATTTCTGTGCGAAAATTGCCAAGTGAGTGAAGTGAGGGTGAGAGAACAGTCAGGCGAGCCTGTGACCACCTGCTCGACCGATCAAAGGCGAAGAGTTAGCGGTCAACAAGAACAGAGGGGAAAAGCAGCAAAAACGAGGAAGAAAAGTAGAGAAAAGCTAAGTGATAAAGTAGTCTAATATTGTAGTCTAGTCGGATCTAATATATATAAAAATGGGTCTATTTTGATCGCATGCAAGAGAGTAGAATTTGACTTTTGGAATTCATTGGGTGTAAATCTACTGTATTTCATCGTGAATTCTACAGTGTTTAAAAAATTCGCGGTGTTGTGCAGTTAATAAGCAGGAAAATAGTAAATACGTCGACTTTGAACACATGCAATTAAATAAAATTTGATTGTGGATTTGCATTGCGTGTAAATATACCACATTTCATCGTGAATCAGATAGTGTCCACAAATTCGCACGGTTGTAGGCAATTGCAACCTCTTAACGTAATAAATTGTAAATTGTAAACGTTAATCTCATTTAATCTAATTTTATTTATTTAGTCTCATTTATTTTATTTTATTTAATTTTAAAATTAACTTAATTAACTTAATTCAGAGACCGCCAATTAGGTAGGTCCGATATTTAACATTACGGGGTGCGGTCACGCAGAACCAGTAATGTGGAAGGTAGGAACATACAGACGGAAGACTACACAATCCACGGCAATTATCAAAAGCAGGCAACACAATACCTAACATAGAACGGGAAACAGTATTTACGGACAGACACAAATTGACGGTGCGGAAAATTCCAGGAGGCGGAAACTGATTATTCACTCGATAGCAGATCAAAACACAGGGGGCCCAGCACCGCGGGAACAGCTCTAACAGGAAGCCTTCAACTTAAGAAAAAAAAGACCTGCCAACCATCATCTACAGCAAGCTTATGCCATGCAAACAGAAGAAAGGAAGATCGGAAGACCATGCTACACGTGGAATACATCATTGGAAAGGGACATCCAAAACATTGGCATACCTAAAGAGACATGAGAGGACTGGGCACGGAAAAAAAGGATATCCGAAGAGAGGTAAGAAGAGTATACGCACTGATTGAAGAATCCGATCAAGAATCGACTGAGGAAGAACAGGAGGAAGCAGTAAGAGGGTGAGGAAGGGGAAAACAAAGGAGAAGGAACGAAACAAGTACCAGTGGGAAAGAAAGCGATGGACTCCAAGCCGATAACTGCAGAGGAGAAGATTGGAAAAGAAGGAAGAAGAATCGAGAGTCGACATTAAAATTAAGTGGAAAATGCGATTTGAGGTTAATTTAAGTTACTGGTTATTAGGAAACTAAGATAGATGGAAACTGTTACCTTAGAACAATAGATAGATAAGAGATACGAACAATGTGAAACTTTGATACCAAAGTTTATTAGGGTCAAATGCATAATCTCATAACGGTCTCGGTTACGTACTCAAAAACCCCATTGATGCGTAGCTTACTAACTACCTGGTGTTGCAGCAGCGGTGTTTTGCGGTATGTATTGCAGACATGCTAACGCGGTGCAACACCCCACCCGATCCCACCCTATCCATTAAATTGCTACCCACCTACTGGCATGGGGTGGGCCTGGCGTAATCCAGGAGTGATCCTCGAGTCAGCTCCATGTCAGATGATGATGATGATGTTTGTAAAAATGGCATACTTCGAACGTTTTTAAAATATAAATTTTATTACATAGTTTGATGTGACGGCGAAAGCCATACAGCTGTACTAGTTATTAACGAAATTCATGCCGCAGGTCTTCTAAAAATGTCGAAGTTAATACCCCGATAATCAAAAATCGGCAATCCGATTGACATAAACTTTAAAGTATTTAATAACCATTAAGCATTAGAATTGCAGTTTACACAAAATATTTAAATATTTATGACAAACGCATATAATGTATGATTCTTTCTAAAAAGTTATTCCGTAATCTCTCTGACGTCCATAGTTTCTGAAAATTTCTGCTTTAATGTCTTCATTACCTCCAAGTACTTATTTTATCCTTGTTTAGTCTATCTTCGCGCAAAAGACCGTTTTGCTTCTACTTCAACTGCACTTAGTTGCGCTTTTTTAGCTACCGATGATATAAGTGTAATGTGCTGAGATGTGAAGTCTGATGGCATTTTTATTTAAAAGTGAAAGATGGGGCGTTATTATTGATGTTTACTGTTGAAGTGAACTGTTACGCTTATTTTTTATTGAACAAATATTATCCTTAATTTGAATAGAGTAAGGTTCATTATGAAGTAAAATTTAAAATGCTTCGGAAATACATTTAAAATATATACAAAAGCCATTCGGTAACATAAAAAACAAATATGGAGTTCGAAACGTGGATGTAAGAAAATGAAAATCTCGTTTCGTCGTTTATGCAACTGAAAGCCAATCTGCCTTAAGACCAACTTTAAACTTTTACAGTAAACCAAACGTATGAAGCTACCAGCTGTTCAGAGACATATTTTCCAGGCTGTAACAGTCAATTTCCGCGCTAATCGCAGCGCTCGGAACTAATCCGGTTAGCGCTCCGGGCCCCGTTCTGTTATTGTATAAATTTACATGCGTGCTTGAGTCATCAGCCTTTGAATGAATGTCCATCTGAAGTTTCGGACGCTGTTGCAGCCTCATAGTATTAACTGCTTTCGCAAATAACTTGTTTTAGGTAGCAGTTTCTACTGGTACTTATTTGTGACTTTATAGATTCTGTAAAATTTCCTGAAAAGCTTGTCTAAAAGTGGCTTCAAATTGTTAATTCTCAATGTACAAATCGGTTCCACTGCAAAAAGAATGGAAAGTATTTTCGTGAATTACAAAAACAGATAGTTCCAACAAAGTGATTAAACGCAACGCTTGCGCCGTTATGAAAGCTTTTTTTATTAAATTTTGATTCAGCAATTCCGCATAAATTATCACTATGAAATTATTGGAGGCTAGCTAGCGCCGCAATATCTGTGAAAGCATTCAAAATGTTTTCGTAGGAAGGTTTAATTTCTCCTTATATACACTTCAGGACAACCCTTTACGAATTAAACGAATTAAAACCCGTCCCTAATGTAATTCGACCAACCTCTAACATTCCAGACACCTAATTCGAAAAGTTCTAGCGCGGAGGGAAAGAAATTGGAGAGAGATAATAAAAGTGTGAAGTCTGCAACGATAGGGCTCACAAATTGTCAGGATAATTTAGCGGATATGTTGTTGTTTCTATTTACTAATGAGATTATAAATTCACTGGCATCTGAAAGTGTTGCTTAAAAATATCATAAAGCCGTTCATAAGTTTATTTCGTAAACTTTCATGTGAGTTTCAACTTTGTTCATCTTACACAAATTAATCTAGACAGAAACGAAACGAATTGGTTCTAAAAATACGAATTACAAGACGTCTTGTCTCAGTTTTGCGGCGGTTGTTTGGCGACAAATAGGTTTTATAAATAATATTGTAAATTACTGCAGATATCGTAATTGCTGTATGTCAGGTAGCAATAGCTTAGATTAACGCAAACAAATATTTTCTTCTTTATTTTAATATTATGGAGCTATGTATTTTGGGAATTTTTATATTGTACATTGTACAGTACAAATAATATTTCCTAAACTGGCATAATGTCTATTAATAGAAATGGTTTAATAAGTTAATAAGACACATATTATTTACTTATTAAGAAATTAAACTATGACTATGTAATGTGATGTAGAAGCTATTAACTTGGGCGTTGGTAGGTAGGATGTGTTGCCCGTTTTACAACGGTTTAATATAAGAGAAAAAGATTAGCCTTTTTATATTTAAGGCACTTGCTGGAAGGTTTAGGTTCAGAGCTATAGAATTAAATGATTGGTCAACCACTCGGGTAAACGTATAATGTATTCCGACAATCCCAAGTTATCCTTAGCAATTTCAGGTGATATAAGTAATCCGATAACTGCCGTGTAATTCAAGGTAATGCCAGTAATAGACGATAATATCAAGTAATGTAAGTAAATGTGAAATAATACAATGAAAATCAGAGCAATGCGCGGTAATGCCAAGTATGTAAGGCAGTAACAAGTGATGCCAGATACTGATAAATAAGGATAAGTAATGTGAGGTCATTTCAACTAATGCCAAGTAACGCTAAGTAGTACGAGGTACTTCAGGTAATGTAAAATAATGCAATGTAATCTGAAATATAGTAAAATATGTTATATATGAAAGCGCTTTCCTATATCCTTGGCCGTTTGCCGCTACCTAATATCCGGGCCTCTTTGGCTACACAGTCGCCATATGTCAATTCTCTCATCTGCATAGCTTTCTCTATACAAAGGTTCCAACTTCTTCTTGGTCTTCCTCTGTCCCCCTTTCCTTTCATGTTTTTGGTAACTTCTTTACATTCATTCTTCTCATCAGTCCATACCATTTCTACTGCTTAATCTCTATACTATGTCCGTCAGTAGGTAACATATATTCGAAATAGAAACAATAATTGCAATCAATTAAAACACTTTATTGCCTTCTGGAGTTACAATTTAGAATTTTGAATTCCTATATGTTTCGTCGATAATAATCTAAACAAATTTTTAAACCGAGATATATTACTTCTCAATATTCTAATTCCCACAACTGTAGTATTACCTAAGCGAAGACACACATATGAAACAGTCGAAATTTGAATAATTTAATTTTAATTTTCCCATCAGAAACCTACTAATATTTTCTTTAAAATGGTACAAACTTTCTATTGCCATAAATAGTTTTTAGTGCAGTATCCAACACTCCGGTCAAAAATGTACTAAATGCTGAATGCCACAGCAGTTTTCTTTTATTTTGCTTTAAAGATAAAACAGCGATAATGAAATCACTTTTCAGTCTAGTTAGACTTGAAAATTTTGAAAAATAAAAAAGATAAACTACTATATATGTGAAATATTCTGGGAAAAAATAACCCGACAGTGCCATCTATTTAATGTAATTGTTTAAGGTATTCACGAGTATTTTTATTCAATTCTGAAGCCGCACTTGCTATTTGCTGAAACTATCATTGTATTTTCTTAAATTAGTCCTCTATATTAATTCAGTTTTTCGCGCTACCTTTAATAAACCCTGACCATAATAAATTATACCAAATACTATAAGTACCTCAACTTGGAGGGCAAAATTCCAATTGTAGTAAACCCTTTGGTACAACAAGCATGCAGGAATAGTTAGGACGTATAAGTAACACTCGGCGGAACTTTCAATTATTTATTCATTTGTTTGTGAAAATGATTAAAAAAATTATTTAGGAGTCGTTTTGCAGATCAATGAGTTGCATTTGTAAGGAAATATGAGCTTGTTCGATTTCGAAAACAAATTCACGTGAAAATAGAAAACCTTTTCTGTGCTTTCTTGAAATCTTCGAAGCGGTTATTAAATTCGTCTGCAATCTTCTTAATTTTATTCGAATATTGTGAAAAAGTACAATTTTGATTTTGCGTTTTGAACTGTTTACGCATAGGAAAGTAAGTTAGGATATCAGTTTTCAAGTGATTTTCTAGGAGAATCAATTTCCGTATAAAAATTGCCATTGTATCGTACATGTTCATAATTAATTTATCTTTTGCTTGAAGTTTAATATTAAGACTATTCAGATGGTCTGTAATATCAACTAAAAATACTAAATCTTGTATCCACACCGGATCCTTCAAAGTTGATACATCCTCATATGTCATTACTAGAAACAATATAATTTCTTCTAAAAGTAAATAAACACTCTTCAAAACTTTGCGGCAAGATTAAAAACGGATTTCTGTGCAGTAAGGAAGTCCTACAAATTCCGACTCTATATCCTTAAGAAACGCTGGAAATAGACGGTGATTTGGTCCTCTGGATCGAATGCAATTTATAGTTTTCATGGCAGTTTTAAGTACAATGTCCATTTTCAATATTTTTGAACACCGAAGTTGCTGATGGATAATGCAATGGAATGACTTCAAATTTGATTTTTTTTTATGGATATCCTTTAACTTTTTTGCCAATCTTGTTATAAAGCCTTTATCTTTCCCCACCATTGCCTTAACACCGTTAGTTGTCACAGCGACGAGCCTATCCAAAGGTAGTTTACATTTTTCCAAAGTGCTCTATAACGCATCAAAAATATCTTCAGCTGTGGGGTTTCCGCGCATGGGGAACTCTTCCGTTATTTTCATATTTTCATCACAACCATAAAAAAACACAGGAACTTGTGCGACATATTATGTGTGTGTACTTTCATCAATTGCAATTGAACAACACAAGACTGTTGCAGATACTTCACGCAGTTGTTCACACAGATTGTCGACCATCGCATTTGTTCTATCTGACACTGTATTTTGTATAATTGCATTTTTTCGGGACAGACAAATTTAGCAGCCTTTATCATTCAATCTTTGACTAATGAACCGTCTGTAAAAGATTTTGAGTGTTTTGCTAATAAATAGCTAATTTCATAACTAGCTCTCGTTACCGATTTATTGCTTTTTATGAATTTTGTAAACATTTGTTGCTGATTTTGAAGTGAGTTCTTCAACGTTTTTAATTTGTCTTCTTTTAATTTAACTTCAAAGCACGAGTACTGTTCTTTGTGATTTGTATAATAGTGGCGTTTAATATTACATTCTTTAGCCACACTGATAGCTTTATTGCATATAATACACAAGATTTTATTTTTTATCTCTGTGCAAAAATAACTCAGTTCCCATTTTTCGTGAAATTATCGCCCCTCTTCATCGATCTTTCTTTTTCTTGATTATAAAAGCGACATTTTCTGGATAAAAATTATATTGCCTATAAATTTTATATAAATTTAATCAATTGTTTAGTAATTAAATTTTAATTATAATACTTACAGTTAGTTAAATATTGTACAAGCGTAGTGGTACTGAACACGCAAACACAATAGATGCACCGATAGAACCAGTGCGATTTGAATGCTGTGCTCTTTGACGACACACTCTCTGCTTCGAATACAATGAGATATATGCACATATACTCGTATAATTCAGTGTACGTAAATCAGTATTAGCAGGAATCACAGGGAATTCCTAAAAACCACAAACTGCTAGCTGTTTGGCTACTCGTCTCCGAATTTTACCGAAGTCTTACTTGCTGTCGCGCTCCGAGTAGATTCTTACGCTAACTATTTTCAGTACATACAAAGTAAATTGTCCAAATTATTATTATATCTGCATAGTATAATAATTTATTATACTTAGTGTATATAAGTTATAAGTTGTTGTGGGTCACAAAAATGTACGCCGGGGCAGCATGCGGCCCTCGGGCTGCCAGTTTGACACCCCTGGCCTAAATAACACTTTTCAAGATTTTCCGTATTAAATACACTTTCTAGTATAGAAAATGTGGGTTCAACTTCACAAGACTAGGTGCCTACTTAATAACGCACATACGGGAGATCTGTTTTAATTAATAAATTATTTAAGTAAATACCAGGGGCTGGGATGGCTCAGTGGTAGGACAGACAGGCTTTGGATGTAATAGTCCAAATACTTTTCGGTTCGATACACTTGTTTCACATAATTTTTCTAATTCCCTGTATAGTCGGCACTGGTTCCCGGTCTCCGTTTGTCATTGGAGATCAAATTAGTGGCACTCCTGGTGTTGCTGTCGCACTAAACTCCTCCAGACCAACCACAAAAATACACCACACACCAGGAAGGTTAAGCTTAGGTTATGCATCAACATGGTAATTCGCCTTACACCGCCTCTACACTGCGCAAGCGGTATATACGAGGAACATTATAATGACGAAGTAAATATCACCCAAAACGTTATTTGCTTTTAAATATACAGGGTATTTCGGAATTGCACGGCACTATTTTAGGGATGTGTTCTGCAGCAGGAAATAAACAAAAAAGTTCATACAAACATATGGGTCAAATTAATTTATTACTAAGATATTGAAAGTGCAAGATAAATAGCTAAAAGTCCGAAGTTAATCAAGTAGTCGTCAATTGCATATCGTTTATTTTTTTTAACAGTTGATTACACATCTGTTATTAAATCTGTTGATTAGTATTAAGTATCCTGTTTTACTAGTTCATGCTCGTTTTCGTGAGTTAATAGTACTTTGAAGACTCTTCAATTTGTTATTGTCATAGGAGACACAACAAATTTGTTCAGTTTTACAGAGCAAACAGACATGCCTTTAATTTATGGCGAGGTACATAAAAATGGCGCTGCTGCTGTTCGAAGATACCATGAAACATTTGCCAGTTGAAGGATATCAAATCATAAATCGTAAGCCACTGAAAAACGTTTAGGGACACTGGCACGCTTAAGCCTGAACGAATAAACGCTGGTCGGCAAACGTTGAAGAAGGGATACTCAATGCTGTTCGTCACGCCTGTGCAAGATCTGTTACCAGAAGATTATAACAAGCGCAGAAATTTCTGCCAATGGTTAATTCGACAATGCACACGAAAGTCTAACTTCCTGAGCTGGCTGCTGGTTACCGATGAATCATGTTTTACAAGAAATGGTGTTACGAATTTTCGGAACACTTATACTTGGAACGAAGAAAACCCTCATACGACTGCTAGTATGCATTACCAACATATCTTTTCATTAAATGTCTGGTGTGGTCTTCTTGGTGACAATCTCATCGGCCCCTTCTTTTTACCAACAAGGCTTTCAGAAATATCTTACTTGCATTTTTTGCAAAATGCTCAGTATGACCTTCTAGAAGACATTCCGATTGCCAATAGGCAGGGGATGTGGTTTATGCATGATGGTGCCTCTGCTCACTGTTCTCATATATTCACTGACTATTTAAACATAATACATGGTAATCGATGGGTTGGTCGAGAGGGACCTGTTAAATGCAATGGGCACCACTGATCTAACGCCATTAGATTATTTTGTGTGGGGCTGGATGAAGTCTATGGTTTATTCTACGCCTATTGGCACAAAAGAAGAGCTAAGGTATCGCATCATGGAAGCAGGAGCAACTATCAAGGGTCGTCCTGATGTTATAACGGATTCAAAGAATAATTGAAAATTGCGGAAATGTTCAATATTCATTTTGCTTAGTTAATTGATGTACATGGTTGTTTCTCTACACAGTATTTCAGTTTTGTAACGCCCTCCCCCACCCTGCCCTCCAGATAATGCTTTTCTGGAGCTCTTGTTGCTTCGACACAGTGTCAGAAGTGATTATTTGTGTTATGATGGCAATACTATTCCTAGAATCACTTAAACACTAAACTTCATTTCTTATCCTGAATATGACCGTCTCCTTTTGTGACAGTGCACAATGTTTAATTCCTTTGCCCTTAAGGGGTGGGGGTTGCATTATTTCAATCGGCGCTCGCGTATCTTGATCGAAGCGATCAGTGCCGAATATGCTTCTGTATGGAGTAGAGACGAAAATACTCCTCAAGCCAGATAAACAGTAAAAAGGGGTGTGCGCGTTTTACGTGTACAGTCCGTGTATTAGCTCCTATATTTAACGTTTCTAAGTTCGTAATTGATCAGCATGTAGCCTAGCCTGAGAGATACACAGCTGTGTTCCACGCTTAATGATTGATTGCACTCTAATTACATTATTCATTGGTGATTGACACGCCAGGGTCCAGTTACGACGTATACATGCATAGGACGAGCCCGCTAACATTACTGCTAATAATATTGCTGAATCCTAACCCCCAATTAACCCAGTTGCATGATAAATAAGCCTAATCGCAGAAACCTAAACTCTCTACCCGAGAGATGAATTACCTAATTCATAAAAATATCGTTATTTGTTTGCTACGCGGAAAAATGGGCTTCATGTTTGAGCTCCGATGCAGAATGTCTGTGCAATTTTTACTGTAGATTATTAAATAATAAATCTAAACCGATTTCATTCATTCTCCATTCAAAAATAAAGCGAAACTAGAGCAAGCATTCAGTCGGGACAGGATGACAACAATAGAAGAATTAGAAGACAAACGCAAAAAGTCCTGCATTCCCAACCGCCCTTTGTTTAAATTGATTCGACGGCAGCGGAATTTAATACCATTCGAAAGCTCAGTAATTGTAAAATAGGACGAGCAATCGTTTTCACTGAGACATATTCGATTTCATTTTGTTCCTTTCAAAGTCATTTTAATACCCTTAAGGTTGTGTTGTGAAGTAAAATTGAAACAGTTTAGAAAAATCCAAACCAAATAAATTATATAGACAACTTACTTGCTCTTACTCTTGACAATCTTCTTAGGTTCCTGAATATCCATCCATGGGATTTTAGGATATCTGAAAAAAGCGATGAAATACTAATACTTCTCCACTGGAAAGTATTAAACGAAAGGTGCGATTTCCGCACAAAACAAACCCGAATTGTAAATATCGCCAAGCCATTTAGAAATAAATTGAGCATAAATATCACCCTCATTTCAGCGTTCATCAAGATTTCTAAAAGAAGGTCTAGGAAATTACTGATTTAATGCCAAAACGTTAAATAAACTTGTAAAAGAATGATTACAAGTCAGCCTTAGTTACTGCATCCTTAGGGCCCTCCACCTAATGGAATTTCTGACAATTGGAATTTATTTAGTTATTTATCACTTTCTGTTCAAGGTTCACTTAGAGAACTGAAATTCTAATGGCGGCTAAGAGCAGCTTGCTGTTAAATTGTCAGGTATCGATTTTTATATCTTGGCAACAATTAGACACCATAGATATGTGCTGGGTAAAACAGAAATTTAATTATTTTAGATGCATTAATTAAATTACAAATTCATGGCTCAGTTTATTGAATATTTGCTAGCAATGATTTGCACTCAACGCTTGTATAAATTATATGAAAATGAATTATTGGAAAATAGTTATTTATGGAAAATTCATTTATACGTTCGTCATTGTAACGTAACGTTAGAGGTATCGTATTATATATATTATTTCCGTAGCCTTCTCTCATGTTTTTTTAGTCTAAACCCCGCCTTTCAACAACTGATGTTTACACACCTTCTAGAACAACAACAACAACAAACAAGGCTAATTTCCGCTGACTATATATCGGTTACGAAGCTGCTAAAAATCCTTAAAATAAGCTAAAATTTACGTTTTCTATTGTCACCATACCTACTTTAATAGGTAACTTTTCAACTTGTGGTGAAAATTCATAGGAATTGAAGATAAAAATTAATCTATTGAAATTTTTTCGTCTTATTACAAATTGACATTAAAAAATTAGCAGAAATCAAGTGGATGTCGGTTGCCCAGGGAAGAGAACAACGGATTGAAGTGGGGAAGGCTTACGTCCAGGAATGGACTGATATAAGCTGATTGCGACCGCAAACTACATTCTTCAAGGGTAGAGATATATTGTATGGCTCACAAGAAAAGCTAATGTTTCTGATTTTAACCT
This sequence comes from Limonius californicus, assembly GCA_014611495.1. Lineage (NCBI taxonomy): Eukaryota > Metazoa > Arthropoda > Insecta > Coleoptera > Elateridae > Limonius > Limonius californicus. The sequence goes on from JABXWE010017588.1 coordinate 38,935, forward strand.
AATTTGAATTATGCTTCCAACTGAATGTGAATTTTTGAACGAATTAAAGTCATTGGTTGATCGATATTGAGAATAGGGGTGTTTAATTTATTAGTGAGTTTTTATGATTGTTCTACCATTTTGGCTCATTGGTAAGTATGATATAGATTCAAATTATACTTTCTTAGTGATTTAAATTGTAAATATATAGTTTAGTGCTTATTTCCGGTTGCAATATTTCAAGAAATTTATTTGTAATTGAGGTTAGACATCATCGTTATTTTCAGATCAGTAATATGGATTCGATACCAAAAGCATGAAGATCTTACGCCTATGTATGTTTATAAACAGCTTTTAAGTGATGAAATTCTTGATTTGATTGTTAGAGAAACGAATAGCAATGCTGAACAAGTAAAGGAAGCTCGTACTCACACACGTTCATCAAGAATCTCGGCATGGAAATGTACTAATAAAGAAGAAATTTTGAAGTTTTTGGGCATAGTTATATACATGGGACTAGTGCCATATTTTTATTATTATTATTGTCGGAAATTTACAATCTGCTTTACATAGCAATAAGTAAATTAGTTTAACGAATGTACAATGAAGGGAGAAGTAGTCCATTGACTACATTCCGAATTCAAAAATTTTTTGATTACTGGAGTACTTCACCCTTGTATCGTAATTCATTAATTCCAAAAGATATGAGCAGAAACAGGTTTCAGCTAATACTCAGGTATATACATTTTGCTGATAACCAGCTTGCAGAGCCGAATGATCGACTACATAATGTACGAAAAATTTTTGAAATTACATATAAAAATTTTACTCCGGAAGTAGTTCCTGAAGAAACATTAGTGGTCGATGAATCTCTGATTTCTTCCAAGGGAAGACTTTTGTTTAAACAGTATATACCTAGTAAAAGGCACCGATACGACCTAAAATTATTCAAGTTATGTACTCCGGCTGATTATACATTTCATATGAAACTATATACTGGACAAGGCAATGTTGACGAAAAAGTATTAGCACATCAGATCGTTTTTGATTTGACAAAAGATTATAGAAATGAAGAAAGGACTATAGTAACAGATAATTTTTATATATCTATTCCTTTAGCTAAAGATTTGTTAGAAAAAATGAACGGTCCGAAAAAATAGAAGAAAACTTCCTAAAAAAGTGACAACCTCTAATCTAAAAGTGAGGCGAAATAATAGGGAGAAAAAGCACAGATGGTATTGTCGTCGCTAAGTGGAGAGATAAAAGAGACGTACTTTTTTTAGTACAAAATATGGAACACAATTGAAGGAATTAGATAAACGTAACAAAAATGGGGAAAAAGTTAAGAAACCAGAACCTATAATAGAATAGAATAAAGAAAAAGATGGCGTAGACATGTCAGATCAGAATCAGATGGCAAGTTATTTTCCACCACTTAAAAAGACTATGCGCTGATATCACAAAGCTGTGTTCGAACTTTTAATAAGTACAAGTGTAGTAAATAGTCTTGTAATATTTAACTCTCATAGAAACAAAGCAAAGAAAATGCAAATTACATCGTTCAGAGAATCACTTATACTACAACGTTTGCACACTGAGGTACCAGAAAATTTGGAGCCTGTCAACAAGAAACACCACTTGCAAACAACAGAAGAGAGAAATGAAAAGAATAGGAAGAAAAGAAAGAGATGTGTAGAGTGTTATGAAGACGCTGCAAACGAAAACACACAGAAAAGAACAAAACTCGTCGCGACATTTTGTAATGACTGCCAAAAGTGATTGTGCGTTTCGTGTTTTACCAAACTGCATTAAAATTAAAAATGTTTCGCTAGATTGTAAGAATTTCTTTTGATATCACCGGTGATCCTCGTGGCATATAAATAAAGAAATATTTTCTAGGTGCCATGAGAATCACCGGTGAGATCACATTTTGAAGTAAAACAACTTATGTTTTTGGAATCTGTATGCTTTTTTTTTACTATTTTTCTAATAAAAAAACGTTAGTTCATATGATTTTTTATTGTGGCCCCTGGGAGTAATTTTTTTATATGGTGGCAGCCAATGGGTTAAGAACATAAGATAAACAACCCCAATGTTAATATTTTCTTACAATCAGAACAACGCTAAGACTATTACCAATTTATTTTGTTGCATATTATAGGTATTGTCTTTCATACTGGCCGCAATTCGCTTTCCAGCGTACAGGTAGATAGCCTTAAGACCCAGAAAGAACTGGGCGCAGGTTATTAGTTAAGAAAATTGTGCTGTTGTATAATTGACGATAACTGTTTCATTTATGACAGCTAATTTTGAATAAAATTTAAGTGTAATAACAATGATTTATTGTTATGCTATTGTTGTGTCTACAATTTGTAGAGTTACTACCGCTGGACAATGGCATTCAATTCAAACAATATTTGGTTCATAAAAATAATATAATAAAACAATAAGAAACATCCGCAAATAAGAGGTCGCTAGAGTCAGCATGAGGTGATTCATTTTAAAACTATTTAGTTTTGTTGATCTACAGTATGTAACTCCGGAACTACGAAAATGATGTTGAAGATACCTTCAAATGCATTCAATGTGTTATTTTAAGGCCAGCTTGGTGTACTTATTATTAGTTTTAGTAGTAGTTCAGGAAAAGCATGTTAAAACCATTACCATGAACATACGATCTCTTAAATAGCAAAACTTTACAAAATTGTTAAATTTTTTTTAAATTTATTCTCAAAAATTACGTTAAAACGCGCAATTTATACCTTAAAATGCAACCGATTAATGCAATTCAATCTCCTAAAAAGAACCAGTCTTGTTAAAACTATGAAAAATTGGTACCGCAAGCTGTACTTTTCGTTATTTATAAAGAAATCACCTTTGTATAATGTTCGGTTTCGCGTTCTATTCGGAAAAATTAATTTCATAAGTCGTTATACTTCATTGAACCATTATAAATAAGTTTTTACCCTTGTATTTATTTTTTGTTTAAGTTACCAAGCATAGTGTGGGGTGTCTCCTACTGGTTCAGTTAGACTAGGTTAAACTCGTAAACGAAAACTGTTTTCTAATGATACAGGCATGAGGAAATAATTACTGCATGTGGAATATTTTGTTAGTGAGTATCTGTGTAAAAATGATTACACTTAAAACTTTTATTCGTATCAGTGTACTAAAGAAAAAGAATTCTAAGATAAACCGTATAGTATGATGAAAAACGAAAATGGCGACCGTGGCGACAACTTTAGAACCAAGCAAATTAGCTGCGGCGATAAAGTTGGAAAGTTCAGTCTACTCTCTGAAGCTCAGGATAACTCGACGCCTTTGTTGAATCCTAAGAACTATCCTCACTTTTATTTGGCTTTGTTTCGGTTGATAATGTCTTCATAATAGGAAATTGACCAGGAAGTTGTGGCTGTAATGAAGTTATGAAGTTGTACAGAAGAACGGTTATGCAGCTGGCGTTGATCGATCTCGAAAATTATACCCCTTTTATTATTATCCTTTACTTCATTTCAGTATCGTCCTTTGACTTTTATTGCGACAGTAAACACGGGCAACTTTAATATTTAATTAACGTTCATTGCTCTGTAAGCGATATAAATTTGTAATTTTGTATTTTTTAACCCTCGTCGGCAATTTTGTAGCTCGCCGTGTATATAAATTCCATTAAGTAATTGCTTTTATACAAAATACAGAGGCCACAAACGCCGAAAATAACATGGACCCGAACCAATTAACATTCTCTGATAGAAAAAAAGGTTCGACAAACAAGTGGGAGAGCTAGTGAAGGCTGTGATAAACAAATATATCTAAGAGCAATGGAATACGGGTGCTATATGTTCTCAGCCTGCTTTTCTCACGGGGGTTAAAAGCTAGGGCTTTATTTCAGCATTTTAACTGAATGTCACCAACAAAACGTTCGCGATTAGCTGGATGTCTGTTTATTTTTTGAAAGAAAATTAACCGGGGCACTTTGAGTTATATTTTACATCAGAGTCATCTACTTGGGAATGCTACTGAGAAATATAAAGATGGAAACGGATAGGCACTCAGCCTTCATGATTCTTATGACTTTGGCGTGTGACGTTCTTGCCACACAGCAACAAACGGCGAAACGTTTTAAACCTCAAAGCCTCCTCCTCACTCTCACTGTGTAAAACCATTCATTAGGCCACAATGCTCAGAAACAATTGGGAAATTTTCATTTTAGTTTGGTGGGCTTTAGAAATTTGACAGATCTAAATGTAAAATATAAATGATTCCCATCTAGAGGCGCGGTTTTAGGCAGCTAAGGAATGTTATTATTTCACTTGTCTTTGCGGCGAAATTTCGTCGGCATTCAAAGCGTCTCTCCAGATGTGATGAGATCTTAGTAATGCATTGAATTCCCGAGTTTGACTCTATGACAATGACAGTTCACTAAGGAGGAAACAAAGTAATGTTTTGTTTGCGGCTTGCGTGATGTACGCATTGTATTCAACAGCTGAAGGATTCAAATAGGTTATATTTACATAAATTTAATTTAACCTCCGGCAGAACAAGATTAAGGGTGCTTATCTTCGTGTCGCTAATGTTTAGCGTTTACACCTAAAACGGCTTTGTCATTATATCTAACGTCAATAATTAGCGACCATAAGCTTTAGCAACTGCCAATCTTCCGCTATGTGTTCTTAAACTTTCGAAACTCTTCATATAACATTGCAAAAAAATCAACTTTTTATTTATGCATTGCTTTTATGTGTGAATTAATTAACAACAAATGTTCTCACCACGAAGTAGTTATAGTATTTTCGAACGACAATGGAACTGCTGTCTAAGAAATGAATCTCGTTTAGGTATGAAACACAACAATCTAAAGTAAATAGTTGCCATCATAATCAACCCTTTAAGCGCTTCTAGATTAACAAATTAACTTCTTTTAGTTAAAACTCCAGCCAAATTAAAAGTAACTGACTTTATAGAGTCTAATTAAAAAACTGCTTCCGACAATATATCTTGTCTTGAAAAATTAGGCAATTGACATTCCAGAACTTTTCTTATTAAAGTACTTTAATTAAAACAAAAAATAAGAAATGTCTTTAGTTTATCCATTAAACACTTTGGTGTGAACTCAAATTTAACAATTCTGCAAGAAAGAAACGAAGTTTCGCGTTTTACAGTCTGCTCGTGAGTCTCAAAATCTAATTATCAGCCTACCCTACCTATTATTTAATTTTTTAAATCGTCTTGCAGTTATGTTTCGACTTCACAAATAATACACAATACAAACTGCATTCGGGCAAGTGTCAGTTGTTCCTTAAATATACATATAAAAACACTATAATACGTACATTTTGAATTCGTGTTCTGTTAAATGTAAACTTGAATAATTACTTTAACAACACTAAAGGCAAGAATATGATAACGCATATGTAGAAACCTGTAACGGACTAGAAATTTTTTGATTCTCAATAAATATAAAAATATAATTTGTCAGTAACATATAACGTTACATATAAAAGTGACAACGGCAAAACTCGAGGATTTTACGCACTGAAATTTTCTTAGGGGCGATTCGCGCTTTCTTCTTGATCTGACACTTCGTAAGGGAGTTCACTAAACTTCACTCATTTGCTCCATAATGGAAGTTTTATTTCGGGCTGCGTGCAGGTATGCAATATCAACCGTTAGATAGCGGATACCGGAAGCTGAAGAAAAGAGAGGGGAGAAGACTTCGTGGCTGGAATTGATTTCCACCCTTGCAACTAGTGACGTCACCGAAATGACCTGTCTGAAACACAAATGCCGATTGTTTGAGGGAATTGTCTCCATCTTTGCATTTCATTTGATGAAAGTGATCTAATTTTCTTTATTTTCCCCATTTTCAGCTGTAGAACGTTTAAAAGAAAATTACATCCGACGTCAAATGCCGTATTAAAAGTAGCGCGGAGGAACATTCTCAAATTTCTTTTATTATTTAGACGTTTAGTTTGTTCTTCTTTTCCCTCGTGTGAAAGGTATGCACGTACGTTTATTTTAAATTCAACAACCAAATATTATTTAATAAAATGTTGCTAAAATATTTGTATTCTTCAACTGAAACCAGTAATTAAAGTTTTATTGAACACACCGTATGTAAAATGTGTTTAGAAACGCCTCTCTAATATAAAAATGAAACTTATAACTTAATAACAATGTTATACACTTAATTACTATATGTCTATGACATTATTAAATATTTTTCATAAAATTGAACATTATACTATTTTAGTGGGAATTCAGAAGGGTGTCAAACTAATTACAATATGTACCGGAGGATTTAAGGTTAGAAAAAGAATCGAATGGGTATCATTGGGTACTATTTTAACTGGAAGTTTTTAATTTGTAAAATTATGTATAAATTTTATTAAAGATGTAAACGATAATACAGTATTAGATCTGTACATATTTATCGTTTGAGGGTAAAAGGTAGTATTCCTAAAAACTTTAATATTATTACGTTTCTATATTAATTTTTATAATATATATGTTACGGCCCAAACATGACATGTTGTCATTATTAATAATAGCGGCCAATATTAGTATAGACTAAGCTTTTTGACCCATATTCGAAATAGTAATAATACATGAATATTTTGAATTTGAGTCGGCCAATATTAATAATGGCTACTTTGATCTGGCGAATATGCAAATGTAACGGACATTTACTTTTAATAACTCGCCTTTCTTAACACAAAGCAAATAGATTTTAAATTGAATAGAATATTGTAAAACAAATCCAAGAATAATATTAGAACCTACCTATAGTACTAGAAGTTAAAAAACAAAGTAAAAAGAATCATTCATAAAGTTTTTCATTATTTGTTGCAACAGTCTGTAGATCTATGACACTTTAAATTACAAGCAAGAAATTAGAAAAATAGATCTACACTTACATCTATTTGATTTGCATTTTTGGGTGCAATAACATCGAGTGAATCCGTGTCCGCCTGTTAGAAACTACGAAGATGAAACTTGACGCAACGAAATTTTGGAACAGAATCCACAGTAACAAGTTTTTCTGAACACACTGTGAATTCTCTTCTGCAGTATAAGTGCGTTAAAACTCCCTTATCAATGCCAATTTTGTAAAAACCGTCCAGTGTCTCTAAAACAACACAGAAAATGCTTCTTGGATCACCACGATCCCGGTCTACATCAGGAACTCGAATTCTTACAGTGCCTCCTACAGTGATGATTGATGATTTTCTGTCGGATAATTTTAGCGTTTTTGAATCTTGTATTTTTAAATTTGCATGTGAATTCTTCCGTTTGATTTTTATACTCTCAATATCCTCACTGTTGGTAACTTCAAATACATTTTCACTTTTGTTAAGGTTACTGGTTTCATCTGTGTTCCAACTGTTTTCAGAGTTAGTAGCTTCATTTGTATCGTCACGAAAACCATCTATTTCATTTATTAGTTGCTCTGCACATTGGGTATTGTTGTCTTGAAAATTAGTTCCTAAACCATCTTCAGCTTCTTTTAAATCATCTTCAGTTTTAAGAGAACCAATCACGTTGTTTGGAAAGCATGAATCACTGAGTCCCACTTTTTCTTTAGAACCAAACATGGCTTCATATCGACTTCCATGTAGTCAACATATTTTGCAAATCCTGATTAGCCCGTTCTACGGAACCTTGGCTCTGCCTATGACCAGGTTTCTCGTTGACGCTTTTCAACTGCACCTCCGGAACTACACCATAAGCACCAAGTACATCTGCAATTATTTGCAGAAAAGGCTAAGTGTGTCGTTACGCATAAAGGCCGGCCTAAACTCCAAATACAACTGGCGGCAAAATAATTTCGGTAGACACTCTGAATTGGCCGTTTTGGATAATGACCGGCCAATACTGATAAAGACCAATTTCGAGTTTAGGCCGTAACGTACATACAATGCGGTCGTAAAATGTCCTCCCCCTCTACTAACTTTTGAACGACATGATATTTCATCACAAAATGTTGTGTGCTTTAATGGAAGGCTAAATACTACTTTTTAGTCCATATTTAAATTTTATAATTTTAAAAATGGCGGCTAGGCGCCATTTTGAAATATTTTTTGAATGGCAATGAGGGTCGAGTGCGGTCTAGGACATCTGGGCGCGGCCGCTAGGGCGCGGCCGTTAGGGCGCCGCCGTTAGGGCGCCAGCCACAAGGGCGCGAAGACACTAGGGCGCGGGCCGTTAGGGCGCCGAGACACTAGGGCGCGTGGACATTAGGGCGCGGACCGTTAGGGCGCGGGACACTAAGGCGCGAGACTCGGTG
>JABXWE010017589.1:0-25459 GCA_014611495.1 Limonius californicus
CGATTACCCCAACAACTTACATCTTAAAAAATTTATATATATATATATATATATATATATATAAATTTAACTGAATGCGGCCGATGCTTTAAGCCGAGTTATAAGTAGCTTGTAAATCTTTGTTCTACAAGTATCTTCTTAAAGCGGATAACGGTATAATTTGAAGTGCACTATAACATAGTTTCCATTTCCAGGAGAAAACATCAAACCTGACAAAACATAATTTTTGCATATAGAAAGTTGAAAACCTGAGAAACCCAGTATACGAAAATTATGTAAGTTTAAATTAAGAATGGAAACCCTATTAAAAATGATCTAGATTCAAATACTATATCCAAAGGAATTATACAGTTCCCAACACTAGCGTTAACATTTTAACATTGCTTACTAAAGAAAATCGGTTTGAAATAATAATCCCATACGCAAATGACGTTATAAAACGTTTTCAAAATATACAAGGTAACAATTTTTGGTGGACGGGTTCCTGAAAATACTTCTAAATTATTTGAGTACTTGTTAATTATCAGAACACCAATATGTTGAAGTCATTCCATTTAATATAAATTTTATGAATTGCCGGAAAATAAACTAAATATCCAAATATACATTTCAGGGCCTATTAACGTTAGGATTTCTTCTGATTAATGGCTATATTCGTTGTGCACCTCAAGATGATGACGATGGTGATGACGACACCCCTGAAGAATCTCCTGCAGACGCACCTACAGGACTCCTACAGGGCTTAAACTTACCTCTTCCGAAAGAAGGACTTCAAATACGAATACTTTCCCAAAATCCATCTTCGAACAAAAATGGAGGGCTTTTGGGAGGTTTACTCGGATAAAAAATTCAACACAAATGTCAAAACATGTAACTTTTACAAAGAAATTAATAATGTATTGCAAGTTCTTGCAGTGACAGACTAAACCAAACTATCAATATGTTTATTAAACTATGTATATAATGGATAGATTTACCATTAACTAAACAAATAAAAAATCGATAGTAACGAAAATTGCTTTTTATTTATGTAGCAAAACGGTTCTATATTTGTAGATTACTGAATTAGGAAAACCGAACTACGTAACCACCATTTCTCAAAAATTACTCGTTAAAGCACACACATAATCTCACATTATATTATAAACCGAAATTAGAAGTAACAAAACTATGTTTTATAAAAAAATATTAATAATTGTGTGTAAAATATATCATAGACTATTAGCTGCTCGTAATTAGATAAACGCTATTTATAAAAAGTTAGCGTAAATATGTATGGCAACTACATCCGTACATCGATAATGTATTTCCGGACAACTTTAACAGAAAATAATCTACAAACTATTTTTAAATATCAATTAAATATTTACTTGGCCGTATCGTCTTTCATACAGCAGTCAGTTTTAATTTATTACTGCGAATAATTTGCGCAATTTGTTAAATAAATTCTATGTTCATGAAACAGAAAATTTTCATACTAGTGAACGAGCCTATTCTCTGCATAGTTTAGTTTCACATTGGCAATGCATTTGTATAACCTTTGTATTCAAACAAATAAACATTCATAAAACAAAATTTTGCTGGATTTAAATTAGATAATAACTGCTGCAACTGCTTTGCAGTATTATCTTCCATTCGATTATTTACTGTTTTCAAATTACCTTACATACAAACAATAAATATCATCTGAATAACTTTGCAAACACGTGTTGTAAATACACGAACAGTGAACTGGACTTGACATCCGGTCTGCTACGGTACCATAAATTCAAAAACCGGACAATCAAATTCGTTCATTTACATAAATCCTAAAATCTTCTCAGTCAGTATTGCTTATTCGCTCACATCCTCGTCTACAGTGACGGAGTTCCCATTAGGCTATGTAGGTTGCAGCCTACAGCCACATATTTTTGACGGCGGCAAATTTTCAGCGAAAAATTTTCTACGGTAAGAAATTTGCGAAGGCGCGAAGGCTTGGCTAAGTTTTTTGGCGGATTAAATTAATAAGTTCTCAGAAATATTTTCTACCTACCGAAATACGGGCACTAATTTGCCGTCCGCTACACCGCCTATTTAAAAGAACATGAAAATTGTTATACAGTTATGGGCAAAATTACAGAACAATGCAAATACCTCTACTACAACAACCTCGATTACGACAAAATGTTCTACATGAAGGTTCCGGTATGTGGCGGATTCAATGAAGGCGTTTAAGAGGACTTCCTATTTAGCCGAAAATGACAACTTTATATTTTAAATGGAATACCCTGTATATTTTTGTACATCCATAAAATTTTCTTTGCGCGTGTGATGTTTGGTACCTTTATTTTTAATAATTCTAGAAACATTGAACAGAACACTCAACAATAAGGCTTCATAATTTGTTTTACTACCTAAAAAACACGACAACAAACCATAAAAATAAAACAATGAGAAACAAACAAAAATAAAAAATATAAATAATATCACTTGAGAGGAAGGTTAAAGTTACCACATTTTACATCTTGGCAGTAATAATAATAATGAACAAATCCTTCAGTTACAGTAACAAGATGCTCTACAGGAATTCTTATTTAACCCAACAATTCTGTCCCCAAAGAAAGAAGCCCAATGGATTCAGGTCCGGAGAACAAGCGGGCCCTTCAATAAATCTCTGCGCCCTACCCACCTATTTGGAAACATTTGGATTACAAATTCCGAATATTGGGTAGGTGTTCTGTCCTGATGAAACCAAATATCATTAGGGAATTCCCCTTCTTCTTCAAGAGAAAGAACAATTCGATTTTCTAAAAGTTCAAAATACTTTTGACCTGTTAATCAAACATCAACACAGCACCGCACAAACCAAGCAAAATTTGACTACTTTCCAAAACTGTTCACGCTTCTTGCGTTCTTTTGTTTAAATGAAATGCTAGATAACAATTTCGAAACATTATTGTTCAGTATCTCTAGAATTATTTAAGACAAGGCATCAGTGAACTTGCAATATCAAGCTCAATCGATATATCAAAAAAAAAATGTAGGGTATTCTATTTAAAAGAAAGAAGTTGATATCATTTCCGGCTAAACCGGAAGTCTTTTTAATCTGTCTATGCCATCACCGTATACACCATATATCGGAAGTTTAATGCAGAATGCCACAGTCAACACATTTGCATTGTTCCGTACTTTTGCCCAACCCTGTATTATAAAGTTTTATTTATTGTTAAGGATTACTTTTTATATTCAGTTTTAGATGTTATGTTCAGAGGTGGAACTAGGCATAGCAAAGGGAGTGTTTGTAAGATTCGTTTAGTTTTGCCGCTTCATATGAATTACAGTCTGATTTTAATTGCCGCTCATAGTCGATTACTATTCTGTGATTTTCAAAAATTAATTTATGGGAGGTCACCTTTTCGAAACCTAAGGGAACGCTGACAAGTATGTTTAGTCTGTAGCGCCGATCGAAAACAGTTTTTAGAGTTCTTTGTCTGCAGAATGGCCCTGAAATTCCTACGCTACCCGGAAGTTCCACGTTGAAGATTTTGTCCCAGAATTCTTACAACATATTTCGTAATACGGTGAAACACTTTAAGCTGCTGCATGTTTGGTTGCGTTTTTTTTTCGGTAGTCGACTTAAGAACTCCTTTTGGCCCGGTTGTTTGCTAAGACTTCAGCGCCGACGACAAGTACTGCGGGGACAGCTTGAGTTTAAAAGTGTGTCCCTTGTGTGAATTTTCTTATCGCTGTTACCATCGTGGGGTGAACAGAATCATCGACAAGTGTCGGATTTAAGAAATACGCTGGATTTAACCCTTGGAAGGCAATTCATTGCGAATTTGCTTATCGCTTTTGCAGATTAATATCGAACCCCTTTTCTGATCCTCTAGCTAGATGTGCCGCTGCTGCTACAAACGCTTTGGAAGTTTGTGTGGCGAATATTTCGTTCCTGACTGCAAGACCACTCGAAATTTCCCGTTTCCCGAAGAAAGCCTTCGCGATTGCTGCGTCGTAATCGTCATCCAGCCCTCAGCAGCGCACCTGCAATTTTTGTCTGCTTTTCAAGAACTTAGAAACACCCCAAATTGTGCCGAGCTGTTTTTGTTCGGACGTCCAAACTTCCCTATTGTGCAAATACAGCTATTAGCCTTTTGACTGTATTTTTTTGTATTATGGGTGCTACCAATTTCAAGCAATAGAGCTATATTTGTCTTAAAATTCACCATATCTTTTATTTCTGTGTATTTTATTGTGCATGCACTTCGTAAGCATTATATACAAGAAGAGGCACAATAAAGGCGAGTTCTATTCCCGTAAGTTGCTGGTTTCTCGGCCCTCCTACGAGAACCTGCATTCAGCTGTAACCTGGAAGGTGGTGCCAACCAATTTCGACTTGCCCTGTACACAACTTTCCTTTCTTAAGCGTTTCTTGTGAATCACTCCCTACTATGTTGAGCTAAGTTTAAGGCACTTTCATCTTTCCTGCTGTACCGCCTGAAGAGAGGTTCAAAGGGCGCCAAATTCACGAATACTTGCGAAAAGACGAATTTGAAATTTAGCTGAAGAGAAGGCAACTCCTATAAAGACCCTTGCTTTGTAATTTGGGTGTATGACATGTATTTTATCGGCAATAAATACCTTGAAAATTGAATTTGAAACAACCGCCAGGAGCGTCAAATTAATAATCTATAAAGGGCACCAAACTCTTCGTTACGCCTCTGCTTATGTTTAACAAGACTATTTTTAGGCGGCAAAATATATCAGCCTACAGGCGTCAAAATCGTAAATCCGCCACTGCTCACAGAAATTCTTTTCATTATCGCTATAGTGGCCGGTACAATATATTCAAATCATATTTTTTGCTTGCTTCTATAAATCTTAACACACAAATAGTAAATCTCACAATTTGAACAAAGTATAGGAAGATCATTGCCTTCCTTAACCTCTCTGCCATAGCCATAATTGTGTACGACTTTGTACAAGACCGAAAACCAGCAGAATTTCAAATTATAACTAGTTTTTCCACAACCACATTTTAAGTTACCAGACAAAGATGAGTCAACGAATTTAACCAAAGAGGTTGTGCCACTGTGGGGGAATATTTTTATATCTAGTTTTAATTCTGATATTGCACTGTTGCAGTATCGTCTATGCCCTGCATATAAAAAGGTCAAAAAGTAGTCTTCTACATGTTCGCAAAAGTGGTAAGTAACTGAGGTTTAAATAATATATTGACACTTTAATATCTTTTGTATTATTACATGTTAACTGTTTTTATGCCAGATATTCTATTCCGCTAATATAATTACTTATCCAATAATTTCCGTAGAAACTAAATGTTTCTATGGGAATTATTTGCGAAATGAATTTATTAGTGTATTAAAATATCTTACCTCTAGACCACAAATATTATTTAAAGAGGAAACCATCAGTTCAAACTCCCAATAATCAGAACTGTGTCGTTATTTCGGCAGAAGAGCACCAATTTTTATTTTTCCATTATTCAGATTTTGACGTAACTATGGGTTTTATATTTCCAAGAACTCCAAAAATTGCTTTTTAGAACATGTGTGTCTGTATGTGTATGTGTGTAAAGTTCCGCATCTCAAAAACTACTGAACCGATCCTTATGAAATTTAATATCGTGGCTTTCTCTGTGTTTCTTTTAGTTAAATTATAACTAATGAATATTGTAAATGTACCTTTTGCAAAACTGCATCTTATTTACTAATAAATGGTTTCGTTGTAGTTTCTTAGTACATCCAACGTAACTACTTCGATCTTTATTTATTTAAACAGTGTAAAGTTTACTAACATACCTATAGAATACCAACAGCTATAATGAGTGTAGCCTACCTACCTGTTACAAGATAAACTAATCACCCTGTATAACGTGCGTCTGCAACTAACATATTTGAATTTGCATGTTTACTATATTGTGTTTCCTCCTTACAACGATCGCCCATTCAAGAAACAACAAGGATAGTTTTAAATTTTTTAAGCATTTATAGCTTGCGTGATTTATAAACTAACACTAAGCAAACGTTATTTCGAATTATAATTCAACTAAGAGGTACAGCTTGCCGGTTTTAACATTGATTGTGAGTGAACACTGCGCCCTACCACCACTATCACAATATTGGTGGGGGAGGCCTGGAGCTCATTTGCCTCGTGTGTTTGTAGCAGTCAACATCACTGTACACTCCAGTGAAAAGTGCGTGCAATGGAGTTTCAATCTAAAATTAAAGCAAAGAAGCGTACGCGCGTTTCTTTTACTCAGTGTACCGAATGCTAACTGCCTAACTGCATTCCTCTCTGTTCCTCCTAGTGCACACTCTTTCTCGCGCCGCGCAGCTCTCACCAGCAAGGTTAAATCCGACAAGCTGTAAGCACCTGAAACTTAGAAAAATTCACAGATTGTCTTTAGAAACAAACATTCGCTTTTACTAAAAATAATTTTGTAGAACTTCGTGGCTTCTACGACTACTAATCCAGCTAAAAAATTAAATATTAACGAAACACTTCGCTTGTAGTTGCCCACATATCCAACAATATCCTCTACACAGGTTGTTTTAAATTGTAGAGTAAGTTAGCTTCTCTATTTTTGAGCTAAATTCATAATATTAGAAAATATACTTTACGTTCCAATAACGGCGCCGGCTTTATAGCAACTTTATTATTCAATTTACAACCAACATAACAACAAAACAAAATTGACTCCAATACAGTTTATTTACTATTGATGTTACTAAGTCGTACGAACTAATATTAAACATAGAATACAACATACCCAAGATCAGTTTATTGTCTTTCTACATACAACATTCCTATGGAATTTTTTAATAATCAACGCTATACTAAATACATATGTAATTTTTAAACTATACACGATATACATATTTTTCATACTCTACTACTTTTTAAAACGGAAGTTTCATAAATAAGTGCAATTTGGTAGAAATATATTCCTGACGTCCGCATTCATATTTGTATAATTGTATCTGGCGGCCAATTGCACTGTCAACGAAACGTGTCCAGGCAATCTGATCGGCAAGCTACAATCAGCTGATGAGCAGTAGCGTGGGTTTTCTTGTAAAATTGGTTTACTTTGCAAAATTTAGAATTTTTCAATATAAAAATTAATGTACTTAGAATATTAAAAAAAAAACATAATTTACTGCTCGCAACGACTCAACCGAAATTGTACCAAAAGCGTCTATTATGAGTTGCCTCGTATCTTCTGCGGTCGTTGTAGGGACCTGGTACACAATATATTTTATATGTCCTCATAGGAAAACATCCGTTCTGTCAAGTCTAGCGTGGCCAGTTTATGGGGCAAATTTTGTAGCAGTTGAGACAAATTATTTTGCAAGAAATACAAATCTTATGCAAAAAAAATGAGGCCCAATTACAAAATCGCCTGCAATACCTCCCCAAACATTTACAGTCCATGGTCCTTGTCCATCAACGTACAACTTTGGGTTTTCTATTGCATACGGATAACTATTATGTCGGTTTAAGTGAAGGTCGACTCGTCAGTGAAAAATAGTTTATGGAAAAAGTTAGAAGTCGCTCTTTTCTTTTCCAATCCCTACTCACCTTGTGTCAAGGTATAAGACTACTAGATCAGATAGAAATAAATAGTTTTAATAATTCAACGGTGTAGGATAATATTCCTGCAAATTGTGGAAAATTAACGTGTAATTCAATAATATAATAATAGTATACAGAAAGTTCTAATTGAAAAAATTGAGATAAGAAAATGCTCTCGAAAATTAATTAAATTTTCCCAAGCGTACATTGTTTTACATTCCTCGATATTTTTTAAAAGAAAATAAGGGGTAAATATTTTCAATAGGTCTCATGATAACTCAATTGGATTGTAGATATAAAACACTACAAAAGTATCTAACAGTTGAAAATCAATATGTTACTGCTCTTAATATGTTTACTCTTATCGCCTCTAGTGTTAATAGGAAGAAAAGCAGACAATTGCAATTTTCAAAAATTCATAGAAGGGGTAACAGCACATTACTTACAGTAAGAAAGTAAAGTTGTAATTTGCAGTGAATCTGAAATTGTGTTTTGAATTTGTGTTTATCTTATCTTTATAATATAAGTTTGAATATAAATTTTAATTGTAAATAATAAATCATTGGATATAAATATATAAGAAAAAGTATTTACTGGCTATATTCTAACAAGAAAGTTGTTGCTCTAAATGTATTAAACTATAATTATTTTGCTGCTGTAAATAGTTGTAACCCTTTCTCACTACCTGCTATGTGATTAGAGGAATATCCATTTCAACTAACTAGCAGCATGTCACTAAAATACTACAATAAATCCATCGCAATACTACACGTGCCTGTAACTGCCCTATAATTGCAACCAGCTTTAATGGAGAACGTTCCAACAGCATATTAAATATTTTTATAATATTCTGACACAAGAATATTTATTAAATAATAACACACAACCGCAGATGGACAAATGACATCAAAATGACGGCTGGTTTAATGTGGATAAAGGAAGCTCAGAATAGATCCAAATGGAAATCCTTAAAGGAAGCCTACGTCCAAATATGGGCCGAAAGTGGCTAAGAAGAAGAAGAAGAACACACAACCGCACTAAATCCATTGCAGAACAGCTCGAAAATATTTGGTTAGTCACTTAAGTAGCACCAAAAAATAAAGTATGATATTTAAATTCGATATAGGCGACTGCAAATAGGAATTAAATTAGGCCATATTGTAAAAACCTGCCTGCGTTATATTCTACCGTTGTGCCTAAAATCTAAAAAAGCCCGTTATGTTTAACATCCGAATCCTGTTTATAAAATTCTATTAATAAATATCGAAATTTTCTTTG
Organism: Limonius californicus; assembly: GCA_014611495.1. Classification (NCBI taxonomy): domain Eukaryota; kingdom Metazoa; phylum Arthropoda; class Insecta; order Coleoptera; family Elateridae; genus Limonius; species Limonius californicus. The sequence goes on from JABXWE010017589.1 coordinate 8,851, forward strand.
TTGATGTTCGTGTAATGCCTTTTCAGATGCTGCTGTCTTTCGGATGTTTGCTGACTATGCATTTCATCCAAGGTATTCCACTTCCAGGAGAAAATGAAAATGTTCCTTTAACAGCTGCCAGTAGAGGCCTCGCCATACCTTCACAGGTGTTGCAGCAAACTCTACCAATAGCTTCTCAGGCTGTGCAATTGCCTATACTTTCGTCAGGGAATAATGGAGGACTACTTGGAGGACTGCTAGGATAAAACCTAGTTAAACTAGAAAAATATCAGGAAACGCAAGGAAAATAGAAAAATGAATTAAATAATTATTTAACACTGTATTAACTAATTAATAAATAGCTAACCTGAATTGATTTTAATTTTTCCTTGTCATGCAGGGATTAAATGTTGCATACATATTTTCATAACCTTCTAAAAGTATTTCATCTTCCATTATGTTTCAAATTTTACTATTTAAATTGCAAACACCTGTCTCTTAACAGTAACCTCACAAAATATACGAACTCATGTTGACACTACATAGTAAAGTGGGTGCTGTATTCACACCTTAAGATGTGCTGTCAATCATTTTACAGAAAATAAGTAGAGCGTGAAGAGAAAACAACTTGCAACAGTTACATCGCAATTCTATAGATAATACCAGCTCCGTAGCCGTGATCGTCTAGTGGTTAGGACCCTACGTTGTGGCCGTAGTAACCCAGGTTCGAATCCTGGTCACGGCAATTAGTAACTTTTTAAAATGTTATCTTCCTCTGCAATTATTTTATACTGAACATTAATTTCTAATCATAAGTACAACAATTATATCGCAGTTCTGTAACAAACAACAAGTCCACAGCCGTGATCGTCTAGTCACTAGTGGTTAGGACCCTACGTTGTGGCCGTAGTAACCCAGGTTCGAATCCTGGTCACGGCAATGAGTAACTTTTTAAAATGTTGTCTTCCTCTGCAATTATTTTATACTGAACATTAATTTCCAATGATAAGTACAACAATTATATCGCAGTTGTGTAACATACAACAGGTCCACAGCCGTGATCGTCTAGTGGTTAGGACCCTACGTTGTGGCCGTAGTAACCCAGGTTCGAATCCTGGTCACGGCAATGAGTAACTTTTTTAAATTTTATCTTCCTCTGCAATTATTTAATAATGACTATTTATTTCCAATACAGAATACAAGTTATATCGCAGTTCTGTAACAAACAATAACTCCGTAGCCGTGATCGTCTAGTGGTTAGGACCCTACGTTGTGGCCGTAGTAACCCAGGTTCGAATCCTGGTCACGGCAATGAGTAACTTTTTTAAATCTTTAGGATCCTATGATGTGGCCGTAATAATCCAAGTTCCAGTCCTGGTATTGATAAAGAGTTTGGAAAATATTGGCCAAAAATCACGTCTGATGCAAGGTCTGCAATATGCTATTGGCTCACTGTTGTAACCAATCTCTAAGAGTCTTTCTGAAATGTTGTTAATACATATGGTAGGAAGGGATACAAACGCGACATTGAATGTTAGATTCACACCCTATTCAGGAAAATGTGTTAAAACCATCCTTACGTATGCAACATCTCAATCGTAACATTTTAACATGATTTTATCACCCTATTTATGTAAAAGATGTTAAAATCGCACTTGATAGAATAAGAAATACTAGGTACATATGTATACAAAATATTTGCATATCCTTTTTTGTAATAAATCTATAAAAGAGAAAACCGTATACGATGTTACAGGCATACAACCAATTTAGATTCTCAATCGCGCCTGGGAAAACGATTAATTATGAATTTATTATTTATACGATTGGGAAAGCCTATGATTGTTGCATGGGTGTAGCATAAATATCCTTAACTGCTAAAAGGCAGCACTTTCGATAATTAAACTTAATCAGCAAAAGCACTGCTCTCTGCACTCACAAGCAAATCCTGTAATATTCATGTTTTGCCATTCCACATAAAATCAATACTTTCCTGCAGCAGCAAAACTTCAAAATAATTTTTCGACTTTAACTTTCGACCATTTCATCATGTTACTCCCGTTTCATTCTTTAACGAAATCGCGTTTAATTCATAAAAGTCTAGAATATCAAATCTGCCAAAATTATGTTTATAAAAATCACAATAATCGTAAAGTACATACTAACAAGCTTAAACACAGTAAACAGAAAACATACCAGTCATTATAGTTTATACAGATTTTTTCTAATAAACAAGATATTTAATATTAAGTCTAATACAATTAATTTCTCATAATTACACGACTTCTACGTAATTCACTATTATTTGATTGACTTAAGAAACCCCTGTTGAGGAATATTGTTAATTAAATTTAGATAGTCTAACGACAGTAATTAGTTGATTAGTCGAATAAAAGAGCGATTATAAAGCAAACGAAATGTTGCCGACGTATACAACACGTACTTAACACTAATGATTCTAACAAGAATGTATCTACTCCGTGATATAACTTTATTAACGTAGACGGCAATGTTCTCGCTTCTTTATACTGTATAAAATACCCTATAAAAAAGCTAAGAATTTATAGTACTAAACAATACAAATATATTCATCAATTCCGACAACAAAGCCTACCTGTGGTTATCAAAACCACAACAAGTTACCCGAAATTTAAAAAACCTTCCAAAAATGTAAAATATCAAAGTCATTGCCTTGACTATTACCGGCGGGGGCATCCTGATAGCATTTGGTATAAATGAGCGTAGTTTCTAAAAATCCGGAGTTGTCAACAAATACAGGTAAAATATGGATAAGACAGTGGTAAGTAAATATTTTAGACATTTGTTAATTTTATATAAACTTTTTCAAACATGTAACATTAAATATGTCCCACTTATTTTCCTCTTTAAAACAATATACAAAATGTGCGTAAATCCTTAGATAATTTAGTTTTAATTGTCCAGACATACACACACATACAGAGCCAGGCTATTACGACAAGAGTCAGCTTATGTTGCAAGGGCATACATCAACATATTGTTACGTGCAATTCTGCTGAATAATAGGGGTGGTACAGAAAAAATATTCTCGGCGATGGAAGTAGCTAACTTACACAGCTTTTTTGTATTCCTCATGTTAAACTTTTATGTCTCATTTAAAATGATATTAACAATTGCATATTTTCAGATATTGTTGGTTGTTTCCGCCATTCTACTCATCAGTTTAGTTCAAGGTACTCCTGAAGAAAAGGAAGCAGTCGAACAAGGCCTTGCAAAATCAAAGTTTACAGAAGGAACAGTTGTTGCAAATGATCTTTCTGGTAGAAACGTAGAAATGCCGGAACTTCGTCGGCACAGGAGAAATCCTCAAAATCACCACGGTCAGGGACATGGACACGGATATGGACATGGACAAGGATATGGACATGGACATGGGCAGGGGCATGGATATGGACATGGACACGGACATGGGCACGGACATGGACATGGGCGTTAGTTGTACATAACTTTCTAGTACAACTATTTGGTGTATGTTATAATAGCCTGTATATTTCACTTTTGTGAAAATTAAATGTATTTTAAGCATAAATAAAATATTACTGGAATATTAGTTTTTACCAAAATAATAATACAGAAAGTCAACAAACACTTACAGCATGTTTAGGACAAATTGTTTAACTTTGTGGGTATAGTGTAGCTAACTAGTTAGACTAGCTGCCCTTCTTAAAAACATTTTATAAAATTTATACTACAGTTTTCTGCGTCAGTCTACACTTAGTTACGAAGGCAATTCTAATTATTTCCATCTTGTCTATGTGGAAAATCCCACAGAGTGCACAATAATTTTTTATCTATTTGTTATATAGTTCTCCTAATGAGAGTTCAATTATTCAAGACCTTTTACAAATGATACTCCAAATATTTATTTACGGCTGCTTTCACGTCAAAATTATCGATAAATTTTATAATTATCGCTTGAGAATTAAAACCGGTGGGGACTATAGCTATAACAGAGGTGGTTTATTTTGTAAAAGCTACATTTACAAATAGCTGCAACTGCGACTTTGGACTTATGCGAGGAGGCGTTGTCATGAAATAGTAACATCCCGACTCTTAATTTACAGCGACGTTTTTCCTGAATTTTTTTACGGGATTTCTATGTTTTTGTCGGCTTAATACACACTATCAATTGTAGATATGAGTTACAAGTAACACATTGAAAAAATTTATTTAACATCCCGGGAGCTTGACTCTATTATATTGGCTGCGGATGATTGAAACCAAATTTCTTCTGCAACGAAGATTCTTTATGTTTCCATTGCATGGATGCTTTTTGGTTTCTAGATTCCAGTAATGAATCCACGATTTAGTAGCGGTTATAATGCTATATTATATATATTATACAAACATGTTCCTTATTGCAGAAAAGGACGATTTTCCATCAAATATACCACTCATTTTCTCAGCACCCAGCTAAGAAACACTTTCAACAGACGAAGACTGCCACGCATAATCCGTTCAAATGTGCCAGAAGAAACAATAATTTAACGCGGCTACTAGGAAGAATCATTGTTTCAGCGCAAATCATGTTTTCATAAGTGGAAAGTTCTATTAATTTTCCTGATCTGGGCTCATCAGCTTCAGAAATTGAACACTTCATATCCTGGGTTTAGCACAGCAATTCTAGGATTCGCTTATTTTCGAGCAAAAAAATGAGATAATATTTACATCTTAAAAGTATCCTACATATTTGGAATACTTTTGATTTTTATTTTCTAATAAACGTTCCAGTATCGCACTATTTTATTATTAGTGTTTTATACACATTATCGGTTTTGTACTAAATATGCCGTTACAAATTCCAGAACATCACTTCAAATTTGTAAATCCTACAAATCGCCGATTTACGGGGTATTTCTGCAACGTATTGCTGTGTTATTTTATCCCTAATCATTTAGTCAAGCTTAATGCGAATACTTAAACTATTTTATGCAGCAAGTCTCTGAAATAAATTGTTAAATGTAGAATGGAACCGATTTTCATATAGTCTGGTCATTTCCGGTGGGTATTTTTGTGTTGCTGTGTTGTAAATGTTGGACTTTTGAGACCGCAGCCTGTTGTGGATTTGCATTTATGAACATAGTACTTTCTGAAAACTATCGCCATTCTTATTTGTGTTTCCTTATCTGTAAACAAACCTGTTTTGGAACATGTATAATATGTTTTCGGCATATGTAAACAAATATGTGTTTTATGTAAATTTAGACTTATCCTTTGTGAATTTTATAATACTATTTTGTTCTAGAGTGTCTAGAGTATGTGTACCAAGTGCTACATTTTACCAATCAAACAGTTTAATGGAACATTCCTATCAACAAACAAAATGTAAAGAAATATGCTAAAGTTTGCTACTTATCCGTACGGTGAGAAAACGACGGCGAAGTTTCATACTTCAGAGGGATTCGGCAACGATATATTTCTCGCAACCGGTGGGCGTTCAACCTTTTTGGAGGTTATCAACAAGGACGCCTGCGAAACGATTTTCAACAACTGCGATACCAACTTAAATGAGAGAAAGCAAGTGCGTCGGTATAAAGTTGGGTCCTATTTAAAAGTGCGTTGGTCTTAAATATTCCTAATCCATTTCATTTGATATTGTTAATTTGTTTGTAATATAATTTATAATTCATATTTCAAGTTTTTATATCCTTGCGCGGTAGTTTAAAATTCAAAGATCAAATGGCGCTAGATTTTAATTTACCGCGTTACCCTGAGTTTTAAGAGTTATTTATTTCTTGTGGAGATCGCTCTATTTTGTCCAAGAATGTATAAGAGCAATTTTAAATATAATACATATAAAGCAAATGATCATTATTGGCAATATTTTACCACAAGCGCATCCATGTCGTTTTAAGAATAACTGCAGTTTTAAATGTAATTTATTTACTTATTAATTTTAATAATATAAGTGGACAGAAGACCACAGCATTAATTTTTAGCACATCCAACATGTGGCCAAAATACAAATAGAGCTTATAAATGAAACCGTATTTATTTATTTAGTTTCAGTAGTAGTAGCCGGGATTACCATAGAAGTATATAATATGTAATATTTATACACCTCCGACCATTTTTCAACGAGAATAAGAAAATTAATTTTACACTCTATAGTTGTACTATTTTTACATAACAACTGCGAAGAAATGGTCGATGGGATGCAATCTTAATGGTAAACATTTTCGTGAATAATTTGTAATTATGCATTAAGGTTTAAAATACTGCTGAAATATCGTCCCAGAAAATGCAATATAACAAATATATCAATATTTTAAAATTATTACACAGCAGCAAATGAGCGAAATTAGTTACTCTGCTTTAAAAGAAATAATCAAACAATTTACAATTTACAATAATTGTATTGTATTTAATTATAGTTAATGTTGATTCATATTGTGTTACCATTCATTACGTTGTACTATTGTTGTGTCCGACTACTTGGGCCGTGTGCATCTGTTACGTATATTTGTGTTGATTAATGGTGACCTGCAGATGTGCCGTTTTGTATCCTGCCGGACGCTTCAAACAAAGCGCTGGTGCCCCACATCTTATTTATGGGTTTTTAAGATTTTATGTTTGTCTTTGTCCATATGGTCACGAATCCCTACCGCCATGTAAATCGCGGTAGTTGTGGATTTTGAAAGGGCACATGGGATACTGGTATTCCGACCGTTGTTTATGGAACATCGTTTCTACTTTGTCAAATAAATTTGTTGTACAGATATGTAGTGTTTTATTTATACTAACACCAGGACACCGAAAGTGGCGTCCATAACATAACTACAACCCCAAGTACCGATAAGAAAAATCACAGTACACAAGACTATGTACAAATTAATATTATAACTTGGTTATTTGTAACTTGTTTTTTTAGTTACGCTAATTTACAAAAATATGGAGTGTTGTCAAATAAAACAACAAACTGAAAAATGACATACCTCGACCCTTCAACTTATTATATTTCAATTAAAAATTTTAGTCGGGATGTCGATGTGGAAGAAAATAATGACATTCTGTCAATTGTTAATTGTACAGCTGCGAATCTAGAATAGCTGTGTAAGTATTATTAAATGTCTAGTCGTTAACCTCCCATTTTAAACAACAACAATATTATATTTCTGGTACGCTTGGCACAGTTCTTTCAGTAGAAAACGAAATATGTATATGTTCACTTTTTAATTATACCAAAGTAGGATAAACTGTCAGCCTTTTTCGCAGCTAAGTAGTAATCCCTTCTGCCCCTATCGGTCGGCCCATGTCCTCGTCTATTACAGATTGTGCTAAACCCATACAGTACAGGAGGGTTCAACTAAATACTTAATATTAAATCGGGTGAAAGAAATTTCTTCAAAATTGTAATACTGGAAGTTAGTAAGTTACTCCATTAATACAGTCCTCAACGGCCTTAACGTTAATTTTCTTAATTTTTAAACTCAACCGCTGGGCTTGTTTAGCCATGGTAACACGGATTTATTTTGAAAAATTCGATTGTTGAATCACACATCAACTAATACCTAGCACAAATAAACAAAAAAAAAATGGAATTGCAAATATGTTGGTTTCCTTTGGGACCAACTGCGAAAGTTCTACATTAATTTCAATGTATTCTCAGAAATCTAATTAATTTTAAACAAAGGTAGCTATATAAAATATATAAAGTTATTAATTACCAATTAAGCAATTCTCAGACATAATGGCGCAGTAAAGGTAATTATACATATAAAAACCGATTATTATGCTTTAGAATTTCTTACAAAAGTTCCTTACCTACCCATTAAACAAAGAATAAATAAGTGTATGTTTTCATATGTAACAGTTTCCATTTTTTACAAAATTGCTGAAACATGACTCTTAAAATGGTATGTTGCTACTGGTTTAACAATTTTATCTGTAACTGCATTATTTATTTTATTTTATTCTAAAAATGTTCTTAAAAAATTGTAACTTATTCTACTAGAAACTACTGCGTCATATTTATTTTACTAAATTTTAAATCCCATAGATTTTTATTTTAATTTATCGAACGAGAATATGAAACTAACAGGTCTGATCAAATAATACGATGAATGACCGTGCATCGCTCTGGTTACCGAAATGTTAGCTAACCTGAGATAAATCATATTAGTGTAGCCTTCTTTTCGTTGCTTAACAGGTTATATATTTGCATGGTTCACCTTCTCAGTTAGAAGCATGGAAAAATACGGCATTCATGTTGCACATCCTTCTCATCCATAAAGGCTCCAACACACGATGTGACAAGCATGAGCCAACGTTGGCGTTTGGGAATGCACATAGATTCGGGTTGCCGTTTGTCGAATGTAAATATTTGCCATATACAGGGTGATTCAAAAGGTGTGGTCCAAACTTAAGAGTGTGATGTGGGATGCTACAAGAAGCAAAACATGTTAATAAACCCATGTCTGATTTCCAACCGTAATCTAGTTACAGAGGATTTCTTTGTTTTTATCATTGTTCTGTTAAATCAAATCATAATAGGAAATAAATCAAACAAATGCTAATTTGTTATGACAGAAGGTGTTTCAAGCTTGAATGATTGTTGTTTTCTAAGTGTGGTAATGATAGAGCCTTTTTCTGCACGTGAATATGTAGAAATGCATTTTGTATATGGCTATCGCAGCGGGAATGCTCGTGCAGCTGTGGTAGAATATCGGAGAAGGTACCCCCACCGCCGACAGCCTGACCACCAAACATCTGAAAATTTGAAATTTTTGTGAAACAAGTATGGTTCGACCACCTCATCATGTTCGCAGAAATAACGTGGACAAGACAATAATGCTGATATTATTGACGCAGTCCAGCAAAACCCATCGACGAATACTAGAAGAATTTTTAGGCAATTAGGTACTACCCAGTCAATGCACCGTTCAAATGTTCGGTGGTCAGGCTGTTGCCGGTGAGGATAACTTCGCCGATATTCTGCCACAGTTGCACGAGCATTCCCGCTGCTATAACCATACATAAAATACATTTCTGCATATTCACGTGCAGAAAAGGGCTCCAGCATTACGACACTTACAAAACAACAATAATTCAAACTTGAAACACCTTCTGTCATAACAAATTAGCATTTGTTTGTCTTATTTCCTGTTACGACTTGATTTAACAAATCAATGATAAAAGCAAAGAAATCTTCTATAACTAGATAACGGTTGGAAATAAGACCGGGGTTTATTAACATATTTTACTTCGTGTAGCATCCCACATAACACCCTTTAGCTTGGAGTAAAACTTCTGAATCACCCGGTATAGTACACGATGTGTGAAACGCAGGAGATTTGCTAGCAGTGCCTGTGGATAAGAGGCGTCTGTGTTCAAAGTTATATTTCAGCGCCCTCATACAAAATAATTCAAGTTAAAAAATAATTAATATTAAGAATTTTAATTATTTACGAGGTGTGTTCAATTGAAACCCATCATTGCTTTATAAAAAATTTATTCAACAATTTAATTAGAAATAATTACCGTCACAGTTAAAGCACCTATCCCATTGTTTTACTAACCGACGTATAGCCTGCTCATTGAATTCTTGTGGCTGCTGATTAAAGAAGTCTTCCACAGCTATCTGTACTACTGCGTCAGACTCAAAATGCCTATCTTTTTCGCCTTTTAACGCCTTTTTCGGCGGACCAAAAATATAGAAATCGCAAGGCGATAGATCAGGACTATAGGGTGGATGTTCAAAACCCTAAGAGACGAGGAATCCATTGCGAACAAATTTTGCTGTAACCCAGATTACGAACAATACTATGGACAGATCCCACACTCGCACCAACAATTTTCGAAATTTCTCCAATTGAAATTCGACGATTTTCTCTAATAAGCCCTTCCACACATATTGTTTTCTGTTAATGCAGTACACCGTGCACCTGGTCGCGTCTCATCCATAGTCCCCTTTTTTCCATTTTTAAATTTTCGGCACCATTTCTTCACAGTTGGCACAGACGCAATGCAATGCATTTCCATACACTGCTTGCATTCGCGTATGAACCTGCAATGGCTGCACATCCTCACCGCATAAAAATTGTAGGACCGCAAGCTGATCAAACTTGGACGGATTTTCAACAACAAACGCCATTTCAAAATCGAAGTTTTTAATATCAGAATCAAACGCCAGAAACTTATTAATGTGTTGCGTACAAACACTATTAACATTAACAAACGTCATTTGAATTATTGCATTTGTTTTCAAGGCTAAGTTGATCAAAGATGGGTTTCAGTTGAACAAGCCTCGTATGTAGTATATAAAATCAATATATGTATGTTTACATAAAAATAAAGCATCTCCCATCTATCATAAAGCTTCAACACTATACCAGATTTGGTATACAAGGTAAGTCTGCTAAAGCGAATCAACCCCATACCTCGCTTATAACAAACATTAGAAAAATATATTTTTTGGCAGATTGTAATAAACAGTGCCCCTTGTGTATAATTGTATAGGCACAATTAAAAATATTTATATTACCTAATATTGTTTATTTAGTAAACATAATTTTATTTTGCTATTTGCCAACAGTTCGTTAAACCCTAGGTAGTAAAAGTTGGTACGTTCGTTATTAACAAATATAATCAAATCCTGTTTAGGAAAGTCAGCGTCGACACCGCTAACATTAACAGAATATAAAATTTAAAAATAGTTTTTTTTTTTTAATTGTTGTCATACGGGAATGAATTGAACCATGCTTCTTGTGTTACAACCTAGCCTTTCAACGTTGTTGTGCGGTGTCATTAGTACATATAATAGTGCTACACATTTTGAAAATTGATTTAAATTAAACAAATTAACGCCCTACTGACTACAATCGAAAACAGTTGACACAAACTAATTCGTAAATGTGACATGCTGCATTGAAAGGTACTCGGCAAGATAGTATCGGCGCGCCTCTGTTTTGCGAGTATATGATGTCAGTTAGACGATTGTTTGTTTTATTTTCGATATTACGTCAACACCGCACCAATTTGTACTCACACACAATATTTATTTAAATATTTTAGGAGAGGTATTAAAGTAAACTATTCTTAAATAATAGAACGTACAGAGAACCGCGTTCTAAGCAATAACTAACACTAAAGGGTTTAATTTTTAATTTTTCGTTAGAATAGTTACAAGCGATGTTTGATACTGCCTTTATATAGGGGCACTACCTAGTACATTCTGTCAAAAACAATTTTCATAATATTTCAAATATCCGATATGTCAAACTGATTCTTCTTAGCAGACTCATCATGTATGTGATATATCATCTACTACATATTTATCGTTCTCGTTTTCGCCACTACACAATTCTTAATCTTTTATATCTCGAGTATCTGTAATATTATTTTCTAATGATATTCCTGATAAATCGGAAAGACGTTCTTCGGATGTTGTTGATAACAAATGTTTTTAGCTTCTAAAAACGGATACAGGTTACGGTTGTCTTGTAACGCCCCCCCCCCTCGAATCAGGTACCTTTGTGCAGGGCACAACCTGCACACCCGCACGGAGCGGCCCTGTTTGCTAATGTACATAGGCGAACCTGTTAGTTCACCGAGACCAACATCCTGTTGATGTGTAGAATGTTTGCCGCCTTCTGAGCGAACACCAACATTTGTGTATATTTGTAATGTGCTATTTATTATACACACGGTGTGGCAAGCGTGCATTTGGACGATGTTATTCACCTCGTCTGTAGGAGCCTTAAATCAAAATAATTACTTTATGCTCCTATCCGCCTGATTCTCCTGATCTAGCCCTCTATTTCTTCCCAAAGTGTAGTTAACGCCAAAAGAGGCATGTTTAAGTAAATCCTAGAGATTCAAGCAGCCACGAGAAAAAATCTAAAAGACTTAAGAAAGGTGGTTTCCGGAACTGCTTCTAAAATTGGCAGTAATACTAAAATATGTGTGTAGTGGACAAACATTATTAATTAATATTTCTTATTTACATAATATTCTTCTCATATTCGCTTATTCACCGTATTATTTGACTAAACCTCGTATATCATATATAGGGTGTCAATTTAAAAACGTACAATGTGTTAATAAATATCTTTGGAAGTAAAGAGGTATTGAAACGTTTTAGAAACGGTTTTTACAACATGGAGGAAAAATAATCATGATACTGAGACATTATTGAAAAATGCTATTCAATAGTAGGAAACATTTTTTTTTCATACTTTTTATTTAAATGTAAATAGAATGGCCCCTAAAATCACCTAATTTGACCACATTCAAATTCTTTTTTTGGGGTCGCAAAATCTGCTGTCTACTAAACTCAGCCTTAGTCCATTGCGCAACCATTAGAATACAAGGACTAGTTCAAGAGCTCCCAGCTATTCAACAAACTTGAAGGTAGACTTGACTATTGTATAGAGAATAATGGAAACCATTTTGACCATTTAATCTATTTTTCTTTTTCAATTTGAATTAGAATAATCGGTTCTGAATCTTCTCAGTTTTATTTTTTAATTTTTGCTAAACGAATCAGTTCAAAAAAATTTTGCTACTATCGAATAGCATTTTATAAGAGCTCTTTAATGAGGTCTTACAAGATAGGTGTTACCAGTTGAAATTTTTATGTTGGTGTAGCTCAAGGTTGGTAAAGTAAAGTAAATAGAGTAATATAACATCAGTTACATCTATTTAGGAACCTTGGGTGTAGCTAAAGCCCAAGGTGTTGAATTGAGACGATTATAATTACTTCCAGATATATAACACACTGTACGTTTTCAAACTGACATTATATTTACAGCTGTTTGGTGACCGTAATTGTTAAAATATAAAGTATACAGAATAAATATATTCAATGCATATACGTTAGCAGTTTAGTATAAAATACATTCATCTCAAGCAAATATTCTGATATTATTTTCAGGCACTACTGATTTTCGCCACTTTGATGATTCTTAACTTCGTTCAATGTACCATTGATGTCGGGGTACCGAGTTTCAACTCTGGATTGCTAAACCTTTTAACAGACTCGACTAATAAAGTCGAAAGTATAATCCGTGAAAAACGAGCTGTTCCAAAGCACCTAAACGCTAAATACCATCATCATCATTATGGTCTACTGAAAAAAGATACAAACTCTTGATTTATTATTTTCTAGCAGAACTATTGTTTTCCAGTTTTCGATGTAATGTTAGCAATGTAATAAATACTAATAACAGTACAATTATTTTTTAATGCTTTTATAAATGATTAATAATATAGGCACTATTAAAAAGTGGGAAAAGTAATAAAGCATATTAAAATATCATCGGCCAGTTGACGAGATTTGGCAATTTAATTTCCGAATTGGCCCAATAAAAAGAACCACAATCTATAAACATGAATTTTTTTAATATTTTATCAAAGCAATTTATGTACTTTAATACATTTCTTGCAACGTAGTAAAAAGTTTCTGAAAACAGTCGGCAAAGGCGTCCGAAGAAACTGCTTTTAATTCGGTGGTTACAATTTTCTTAATATCATCTACGTTCTGAAATCGTTTCCCTGTGAAAACAGTTTTCGTTTTACCAAGGAGGGAAAAATCTGCTGGTACCAAGTCGGATGAATAGGGTGACTGATTGATCACTACTAGGTATATGTTGGGGTATATGGTGGTAGCTCAGGTGTGTGGTGGTAGCTCAGTTAGTAGAGCGCTCGCTTGCTGAGTAAAACGTCGATTCTGGCTTGAGTTCGAAACCTAAGCATTACTATACAGATTTATAAAAGTCTTGTCTGCAACCCAGCACACAGAATTTCCTAATCCAGCTTGCAACCGTGAGATCTTAATACAAAAATCCTTCTCCGGAATTTCTCGTTCAGATTCGACGTCAAACCGTAGGTCCCCCGTGTTTTTACTTTAGCGCTGAGGAGACACACGTGGCAGAGAAGAGGTCAATGCCCAGCAGTGGAACCAAAAGACTGTCAATGGTGATGATGATGATATGTTACTTTACTTTTGGCTGAATTTCACAATATTTCAGTGATGCAGCGTCAATCTGGATGTTAAATTTTCAAATTTCGTAAATATTTTGAAAGAATTGCTTTGACAAAAATATACCAATTTAATCTGTAAAGTATTAAATTTCTTCTGTTTGAAAAAATTAAGCAAATCCACTATCACTGTTGGGAAAACTACTTTTAAGCTCCTTAATTTTCCCCTACAGTTACTGTTTCTTTGTAACTCACTATCCCGCTACAAACTACAAAAAATAGCTAACTACTATAATCCGCTATTTTCCAACTCCATCCGTTACAATAATTTTAAAACAGTGCGTTTGTACGAGTAGTTTTAAAAAGTAAAATTACACGTTACTTCACTTTCTGATTATCAAAAAAATCCGCAGTTAACAATAAAACTATTAAATCCGTAGTATGAATATTTACTACAGATTCATATTCTTTAAGAAAAAAATAAGAGAGTTACTGTTTAACTTATTGAATTGGCATGCCCACCTCACTTTATAAGAATGCGGAAATACGCTACCAAAAATAAACCTCTTTGTACTGCAATGTTAACATGTAATCAACAAATCTAAGAAGTACATGTTAAATTTTCATTTACAACCCAACTCATTTAAAATTTTTAATGAAATGTAATTCTCTTATTATAATATTAATTATGCGTTGTTTAATTATTTGGATAATTTCAACGGGCAAATCATGTTGAAATTATTCATAATATTGTTTCGACTTGTATTTCAAGGAAATAAGGCAAAAAATAATTAACATAAGTATCTAACATTAACAATTTAACCAAAAAATTCTTTGAACTTCATTATTTCATTTTACATAATGCAATATTGATTATTATTTCCTTAAGTACCGTTGTTCAGCTTATTAGTTATTATGTATATAAAAAATAGAAAACACAATACAAATTAAACTTTATTAATATTACAACACTCGGTAAAAACTACAACTATGTGCAAAAATATAAATTTGCGTGGCATAGTTTGTCATGGTCTGGTGTGCTAAGCCTTTAAAATGGATATTCAGGATGTCTCTTGATTCTGTAACAAACACATAGTATTGGAATGTTTCTTAGTTTACTTGTTAAAAAGATTGACTAAGTTTCTGAATGGAACTTTTTGGGAACTTAAAACACTATACAAATTCCCCCATATCAGGCAAAACCAAGAAATGATAATTTGGTCACCTTGACCAAACCATGTAAAAACTAGTTACTAATGACGTTATTAGATAAAACTAGGTATAAAATAATGCAGAAGGGAAAATTACTCAATGTTGTGAACAAATCAGAGCAAGCAATGGATAAGACAACAGTAAGTAACATTGAAATCAATTTAATTTGCAATTACAGTATATTTACTGTTACAAAGTGTAGCTATTTATTATTAAACAAAATTTATAAGCCTGGAAGGTGAACAGTATTTATCATCAATATTCTTTGATTTTGAAACTTAATGTAGTTTTTACTCAAATATCTGTGTAAAACTTTAACAATTGCATTATCATTCACATAAAAAGTGTTTAAGATGGTGTAGCCTTCTTAGTACACTAGGTGTAATTACACCTACAAACATGTAAGAAATATCGTTACAGATGTAACTTCAAGGAACTGTAACTTCGCAATCAAGCGTTTATAGGTTCGTACACAGGAACTTTTTTAAAATATCATACTATATAAAATAATTTTTAAACAACCTGATTAGTATAATCGCTTTACACTAAAACCTTCGTAATTCTATATCAATTTAAACCTTGGTTGAATCGATATTAGTATAAAAACAATATATATTAAGTATTTAAACAAATGCCAAAGTCAAAGACATATTGAAAAAATACTGATCTCATCTCCTAGGCTTTATACGCGGTATATGCTAAATCCTCAGATATTTGTCAAAATGTCGTTATCATTTAAAATAAACCAATCATCAACAGTTTGATTATCTAACTGATTCCATCTAAATTACTTAATTAACTTATAAATAATTCGTAGATTCGTAATAGGTATATCAATTTTGTAAAAAATAAATAAATAATACAGTTTTGCCAATAGGTATTAACAATTAATTAGTTCGCATCAACATTTTCCGTAATAAGCATACACAAACTAGTAACAATGAATATTTTCAGATACTTTTAGTTTCCGCCACATTATTGGTGATCGGCTACGTTCAGTGTTTTCCCGCTGAAAACGAAGCAATTCCGAACGCTCTTGGCGCACCCGATTCGGTATCAAAAAATATAGAAGATCCTTCTGCCGTTCGGGAAATTTCTGATCCTGAATTTAACACCAGAACGATCCGCAACAAAAGAACTCCTCTGCCTGATCCTTCACATCATTATCATTATCATGGACATGTTCATGATCATGGACACGAGCATATCCATTATCATGACCATGCACACTTTGGAGGTATACATGAACATCACAGCATTCACGTTCATGGACATTATTAATACTATTTAAGGCAGATAGCTTATATCTCTTGTTATTTGACCATAAATTATGTATTTAACTATTAGTTTGCTCATATTAAACTGTTTGATGTAGTGTTGTATATTTTAACATACAAAGTTCCTTCTGGCGAACTTTCCGTTGGAATTATTATATATATATATATATATATATATATAT
>JABXWE010017590.1:0-63357 GCA_014611495.1 Limonius californicus
GGTTAGCACGTTAGACTTCTACGCTGAAGGTGCTGGGTTCAATTCCCAGTATCGGAACATCGGATCTTTAACGGATGTTCTCCCTTGCAAGGCAAATGCAAATTGGCATAGTAAATCTTCCTTCCAGTAGAAGTGTTTACACTTTGCGTGGTTTCCGAACCTACGTCATGCTGTAGGTCCTCTATATCTGTGGCACTCTGAAAACGAGCTACCCAGGCATACGAAAGAAGACCGCTACGTCTCGTACGAAATAAAGCACGCTAAGAAGAAGCTACAAAAAAGTAATATCAAGATTTACAATCTACACTATTTCCCAAAATTAACTTTGTCGAACGTTCAAATGACAGATTATATCATATATCATGATGTGACTTGAGGCAAGAAGGTCAACTTGATCTTGAATCCGGTCTCGTATTATGCAATTCTTTCAGAGAAACGACCATTATATTTAAAAAGTGCTATTCATAAATTCTCATAGATAGCTAGGTATAAAGCCAACAAGTTGGAATATTTAAATGCAAACTGGCGACTGCTTCCATAAGAAAGCATTGTAAATATTTTCGGGGACACCAATTTGATACAACACTTGCGTATGTATATATCTGCCTCACATTGGCAACTACGCTGGGTGCCTGTTTTACCGTCATTAACGTTAATTTTATACAGTTTGGTGCCACTTTGTAGCTTTATGTAATGGTGCCAGAATATCATCGTGTATAATTAAAATATATACACAGGGTGCCATGTGGTCATTAGGTATAGCGGGTGCCACATGATACAAAACTTATGTATATATATATATATATATATATATGCTGTGATTGGCTTCCAGGAATTCTTCCGCGTAGCAGCTTCTTGGTCCTGGAATGGACCGGGGTGGTTGTCGTTACGACGTTTCGGCAAAATCACATTTGCCATGCTGGTGCTTCTTGTAGTTCTTGTAGCTTTGTTGATTTCGGGCTCGATTGCGTGTAACGGGACCGGCTGTGGCTGGAACGTTCTGATTTTGTTAAGGTGGTTTTGTGTTTGCTTGTTGGTTTCTTTTGTATACTTGTTTTTTGGTGAGAACCGGTTTCCAAACGGATGGTAGTCTTTGGGTGCCATCACGAGAATTTAGGTTTCTTGTGTGTTTCTCGATTTCTATAGCTTCCCTTATTATTCTTGATTTCAGGTGTCCTATGTTGGCCAGTACTTTGGTGTTTTCGAGAGCAATTTTGTGGGATGATTCTTATTCTTTCGTACGGAACTTTCGTGTTCTTCTTTTCTCACATTGACTTGTCTGTTTGTTTGGCCTATATATGTTTGATCGCAGTCGCAGAATCTCGTAGGCACCTTGATTCTCCAGAGGTATCCTTGTTTTGGGGTTTCGTAGAATGGAGCTGATCTTTTTGTTTGTTGTGAATGTAGTTTCCACATTGTGCCTTCGTAGAATTCTAGAGATTCTGCCTGTGGTTTCTTTGACGTATGGCAAGTGGGCTTTTGATGTAGGTTTTTCTTTTTTATCCTGTGGCTTAGCTCGGCTGGATTTAAGTTGATGGTTTGATTTTTGAAGTCATTTTGTCGTAGAGTTTTTCGAAGTTTTTCCATGTCTTGGTCTATGATTTCTGGGTCTGGGAGTCTTTGAGAACGGGTGAATAGGGGTTTTAACCACTGATCGAAGTTATGCCGGGTGTAGATGTATATTAACTTTGTTGTTGTTGCTAATCGACACGGCATTCTTGCAGCGCTCCCATAACTGCCTCAACTCCATCTCAACTGTATCGAAGACCTTTTGGAAGTCCACAAAGACCAAAACTAGTGGTCTGTTATATTCAATAGATTTTTCAATTATTGTTTTTACTTTGTAAGTTGTCACTGGTCCCAAATGCAACATGAAAACCGGCCTGCTCCAGTGTTTGGTAGAAATCTAGTTTTTCTCAAGTCTCGTAGTTTAGAAACTATTTACAAGAATCATAATTAGCAGACTACGAAATAAGTCATTAGTGAACTATATTTACGTGGCTTACTTTGTTGTTCTTCGGCTCCCAAAAGACTGGTGTGTATTGTAGAAGCATTGTACAAACAGAATGCCCTTACTTGCCGGAAGAAAAATGCCCTATGATAATCTGCATCTAAAACCCAACGGCTAAATGCGATTTGCCTTTAGTGTTTATTTATGAACTTTAGCAATTAATTCAAGTTAGCGAGAACAAAATACTAACATAGTCATGCATAACTCAGTGTTGCCGTGCAGTGAAAATGTATCAATGAATATGATTTTACGTTTAATAGATGTAAATAATCCCGTTCAAACTTTTAAATTCTTGGGACAGCGAATTTAATATAACACTGGTAGTATGAAGCAACACACTTCTAGGATAATACAGTTCCTTGCAGTTCCTTCAATACTATCTCCTAAATGTAAAGTAAATTATATTTATCTGTATGTAACTCTTATGGGTTGTATAATAAAGTTCAGAAAGCATTTCATATAATTTCCAAACATTCGAAATAATACCGTTTAGAGCTGATCCAAAGTATTATTAGCATTTCAGCCGGATAAATTCCCTCGTCAATAGCATTACCGTGAACATGAAAAGGCAACTGATGGATAGCATTTCAACGTCCATCAAAAACTGCCCAAAGCTCTCTGCCAGAATCGCGCAATAATAGTTACCACGCCACACGAGACCTATTTTAATTGTTCACGTCATTCTTAAGCGTAACTCAAAGAATAAATAAAGAAATGCAATCAAGGTTTTTTAACTACAGCCAACTGCCAAAAATCACAATTTTAACCAGTAAGAAGAATATAAGCAAATTTTCTAGCTTTGAAGGCTGCTGCTTTAAAAGAAGTAAGAAAAGCACGAATTTTCGCTTCGGAAAGAATCTCACAAAGTTCAAAGTTCACGACTTCCATAAAAAACGAAATGTTCGCCCAATTCCCTGTCTACCATTCTCTTGCACTTTATTTGGAAATTATATTTTCGCGTGTCGCGGGCTTTTATTTACTAGGAACTGTTCCGATTTTTACGGTTTGTTTTCCTAAAAGACGACATGTTTGCTACCTCTACGCATGGGATGTATTGTGATTGCAAATTTTCCCGATTTTAAGTTTTTGACTGAAAACGACTTGGATAATCAAGAATGGCATGTCCAGGTACAACGAAAATACATTGGGCCAAATTCTACCTAACTGATTTTTATTCATTAATAAAGCTCGTCTCTATGTTCCTAAATTTTTATAAAACTTCATGTTAATGTCACGTTACTTAAAAATCATTAATTCGATTTTAAACACGTTCAATTTTTTACTAGCCTTTACGTATTAGAATTTGTAGGTGAATACAAATTTGTGAAAATAAAACAACTGTATAATACACATTTCTAAAAATGTTATTCAAAAAGGGGTCTAAAGATGTTGATAAAATAATACTACATAAGCTTGTCTCTAACGCCTTAAAATTCTAACTTAGTAGCCTGCATATTGATAGACAGCTTACGCTTGCACGTAAGATTGATTCTATGGTCTAGTAACGTAAACTAAAAATTAATAAGATATCTGTTTTATCCTTTTGTTTCACAATAGTAACAGACAATTGCGTAGGACCGCTGAATTCAAATAAAACGTTGTTTTTCTAAAATGTAGAATTTTTTGAAAATTACGAATTTAATGTATATGATTATACAAAATCAGGAAATCTAACGTAGATAAACTTTAAATTAACAGAAAGTCTTGTAACAGATATGAAAATTGCTGAGGCTAAATAAACTAAAACAAATTACATTTAAAATAAAAAAATTAAATCTAAACTTTTCTCAAAACCTGCTCCAAAGATTTTGTTTTAATGTAGGTCTACAGTATTATTTTTGATTTCTGCAGTTTGTATCAGAATTTTTAAAACACACATGGCTTACTGATGTGATTTAGCGTACATTTAATAAAAAATGAATACGGACTTTAAAACTATAAAACGTTTTCATCAGAAACTGCTTCAAATATGATGAATTTTACATATTGCTGCAACCTTTGCTTTGTATACATTTGTTACTATTTTGCTACATATCCATCCAAGAGAAGCCTCTTAAGTTTACATATGCGTAAAATGAATGCACACGTATAAAACATAGGGAGTGTATGTTACATGAGGCGGTCGTGGGCTAAAGATCAGCGTTAGATTTCTACATTGAAGGTTTGGGGTTCAATTTCCACTACCGGAACATCAGATTTTCAACAACCGTTCTCCCTCGCAAGGCAATGGCAAACCAGCGAAGTATTTGGCTAATATACTTTACACTTCCCGTGGTTCGGAGCCCGCACTGAACTGTAGGTTCTCTATGCCTGTGGTACTTTAAAACGTGCAACACAGACATAAGAAACAAAGCAATTAAAGAAAAAGTATGTTACCTGAGAGCCCTTGGCTTTCATTATTTGTAGAAACGTGTTATAATGAGCAAACATTATTAACGTGTCGTTCTTATTGAAACCACAAACAATTTCTCATTAAAAAGTTTTACTTGCTGTTTACGGTATTTTGTATTTTCTTTACTTACTAAAAGCACTTTCAAATCCTCAACAGTATTAATATTATATATTTGATTCTATTTTAGTAAATAAATATATAAATAAAATACGTCTTTGACTATTTCAATCCCTCAAATACACATTTCAACATCTGAACAGTAAATATTCGCTTAAATTTCATATTTCACTTCATATTTTGCAAATGACCTTAAATCTACCCCCGCAAATAATACAGCCCCTAAAATACGTACACTATTATGTACTGAAATGTCTGTAAATGCTATTTTTAGGGTCCCATTTCAGAAACTTATATAAATACCAACCTCAATATCATGTCCTAACAATAACTTCGAAAATGCTAGCGCTCATAGCATTGTGATATGATGAGACACTACAGTATTCATAAAAATAATTTACTTAAAAATACGCAGACAATTTGAGCTATGGGATAGATCAAGCTTTACATTTCAGTTAAACAATTGCAAAAAATTACTAGCTGAAATTTGCAAAAGTTTAACATCGTGAACATCTCCACCGTTAAAAAAGTTTCCACTTCACAGATTTTTTAAAGTACCTAATAACAAATACGAACAAACGAAAATTAGTTACAATTCAGCTATAAAAAACTATAACCTGGGCAAAGTTCGCTGTATTCAAAAGCACACACAGCAGTCAAATTCATAAAAGCGAATATAAAGTAATATAAATCGTCTGAAGCGACAGAGTCGATGAACTGAGTTGGACGTGCATGTTTTTACATGGTCTGCTTTCAGCTCGTGCTCGTACAGTTTATGTTGGTGCAGTTCCCAGTTGGCCTTTTACATTTACCTAAATGCAATGTGATGCTCCTGAAATGGACTGACTAACAAGATGGCCTTTAATTAATTTAAACGAATCCTTGTAGCAAATGTGCCCGAGGTCTTATCACACCTCTCCATTTAGTTAATTGAAGCCGATTTTGCCGACAAAAACAGTACTTCCGAAACAAATATGCGTAAGTAATGGCACTAAAAATTAGTTAATTATATGTACGAGCATGATTGTGGGTATTAATATGATGGGACAATGTTAAGCTTTGAACTGCGACAAAAATTCAACTACAAGGTTACATGTTGGTATGTCACAACAACAAATGTCATTTTCGACTAATGAAACTTAAAGCTTAAAATGAATATGAACAGAATAAATTTGATTTGTAACAGCAGAACTATATATTCTTTATACACCTGTACAAACAACAAACATGTTCCGGATATAATGAACACGCCTGAACATTGTATGCACAAGTCTTCTGGTCGTTGCTGTAAATTCCCTGCTTCAAACTAAACCAAAAAACGAAATATATCATTCATCTAGAAAATGTTTTTTCAGGCGACTGGAACATGAGTACTCGGAAGCCCCCGGAAGTTAATTGAAGAGGTATGCTGTTTAGGGGGTCCTTCACAGTTAAGAATAGGGTTACCCAATAGCAAATGAAGCTTCCATGGTGATGATGGTTCTGCTTACTGATGGGAGGAGCTCTCTGCTTCGCAAAGCAAAGCCAGCAGTGGGTGAATCGAGCTACTTCCAAAGTACCATATATGTTTGTTGATACTGAATTTTACGGCGAGGGCTTCGGCGATATGTTAAGAGATCGACTAAATCGTGAAACAGTAGCGCTATGACTCGTAGCTAGTCAGAGATGGCTCTTTCCTCCTCTTGGGGCTTTCCTAGAGTATTCTTAAAGAAGAAAAATCACTGCTAGCTAACCGAAATGATGACCAGGTGCAAATTCGTCTTCCCAAACTGTTTTTTTTTCTTTTTACAATATTAAGGTACCTACTCTCAAATTATAGTTGTTTTATATAGTTTACGTTTCACAACGAATAGTGAAGTGATGATAAACGTTAAGGCTCACCGTTAAGATCTAGCGCATGTTATTATTTTCGATATCTGTTAAGGATTCTAGAAAGTAGCAATAGCATACCGTCTCAGAGGAAGAACGAGGTAAAAGCGGGAGCTGGAACAGCCTATTCAGCCTAATACTTGAAGTGGTAAAGAAGAAGAAGTTAAGTGTTTTATTCTAATAGTGAGGTTATGCTAAACGTCAGAGTTTGACACCTCATTTGACATTCATGATATACGTCGTCGTCGAATGAAAGTCGACAACAACTTAACTTTCAAAATCGATAAGTAAAATACAGTAAAAGTTAGTAAACTCTACAAGTAAATGTGTTTACAATTATGCATCTACAAGGCCTGGCATACCTTCAAACATATTCTGTCTACTTTAACTAAACGTTTATTGCAGAAAATTTTATATTTTTTAAGATTATGTGTATGGTTTGTAAATGTAGAGAACAAACAATACTTCTTATAATCTTATTCAAAGTTCGTTCTTTTGCGCCAGAAAACATTCAATAAAGAGTACCGCACTTAAAAAGAAAGTTTGTTTGAATAATTTTTATAAACACTAGCAAAGGTTAAATAATTGATATTAAATGAGTTCATAACTGTGTAATTACATACCGGACAGGCAAGCAAATGTAAAAAAATCTATATTCCTAAAATATACGTCCTTTTAACATTACTAAATAGCTGTGAAATGAAATATTCATTTCTAGCTTTACTTTTTGTACTCAAGATGCGCTTTAATAATGATTTATTAATAAAGTCAATACAAGGGTTTCAAATACTACAGCCATTTTTTAAATTAGCTTGAGCTTACTGGCTAAACAGATAGTTGAAACAGTACGTAAGTCAACGCACGTCTGCAAAGACTTACTAAACTACATACTTAATTTCAAATGTATTTGGCAAAGTATGAAACAGCGTTTCAACTGCATACGAAATGAACTGTTAAATCTTACATACTGTTCGTTACGAAAAGTAAATTAATATTGGTTTTGAACGAAGTCAAGTTAATGAATATGGGCCGGAAACAAAGTGAAGTAAACTCTGTTCGTTAGTGGCATTTACATAACATTCACATTCACGTTCACGTTCCCTTGGTGAATAGTTTAATTTTACCATTAGATTAAACAATAGTTATTGCGGAATTATGTTTTCTAAATGGACAATAAGTGGATAGCGAATAGTTTGTCCATTTGCAGTATTTATAATTACAATACTATAATAAATAAATATCATTCCGTCAAAACGTTACGTGAAATATTTTAAGGATACACTAAAGTCGGATTAAGTATAAACCAGCTTAGTTGAGAATACCGTAAGGTTTCTCTTATCGTTTTTACGCATACAAATTAACCCTATTTACCCCTTTAACGGTCCCTTTAAGATTCGCTGTTCCAACAGAAACTCCGTGTCTCGACATCTCGTTATTAGGTGATTTTGGAGTTCGTCGTTATTCCGGAAAAATCCATGTTGTAATATTGTGCAACGTTCAGGTGTTTTTTCTTTGCTTGGGTTGCTAGTAACGGCAACCTAGCTGTCGTCTCTCTCTCTCGTCCCTGCACGTTGAAGCGTCAATCAAATGACAATCAACCGTTTTGGACTTGACTGTGATTATTTGCTTACAAAGTGCTTCGATGTGTGAAAAATAGAAGTAGCCGTATTTTCACGGAATAAAGCAACCTTCTAATTTTTTAGTAATTTAAGTAATAGTTATATGTGTGTTGTGAACTAAGCTAATGTTGATAACGCATTATTTTTTTTATCTTACAATAAATGTCGTAGTCAGTGACGATTCGAGCAGCAACAGCTTCGAATGTCTCGAATCCCTTTCTTATATATAATTTATAAACTTAACTTAACTGACTCTGGTCTTCCTTTCAACATTTAAGCATGTAACTTTATAAACCTTTTATTTAACGTATTATCTACCTATTGTTTAATCATTTGAGACTTGTTATTTTTGTGGATTTTCCTTTTTGTACCTATTTTGTGAGAAATACTCGAGGATACAACGAGGAAGAACAATAAGGTAGATTCGGTAGACCGCGCGCTATTATTCGCGAGAATCTGTATTAGCTATGACTTGACAATCGAACATCGTTTTGTTACAGGCTGATGAAAACGATCGGTTGGCCCACTAAACTATTTTCGACGATTATGAGTTAAGAGCATTTAAGACACATCAACTCTTTAGCTTTTAATTTATCTTCTATACAGTACAAAAATTAATTGACACAAGAATATTTAACATGATCGGAAAAAAAATAGGCAATGTATAATATATACAGGGTATCCCACGATAGAATGTGTTTATGATTATATTTTATTATGAAGATTTTTCATAAACAACTACAATCCTTACAAAGTTATTAGCATTTCCTCAAGAAATAAAATCGGCGGGAATTTTAAGGATTTTAATATTTTGTAAGAACCCGAAAATTCGAACATACTCGTACTTCTTACACTTTCCACTTCTTAAAATGGTCGATCTCCGTAGTATAGTGGTTAGTGCACTTGGCTTTAATTCTAAAGGAAGCGGATTCGATCCTGGCTGAAATCGGATTTTTCTGGTGAGGAAAACCTTGAAAATGGGCTTACTGTCGGATAATTAGTAAAACCGTAGGTCCCGTGCCACTGCGATTCGTAACACACTGAAAATCCCTACTGTGATTCAAACTAACCCAGATATGCAAATATGGGCCAAGTGCAAAAAGATGTTTGGAAAACCGGGTCCCAGATTTCGCTCAATCAAAACAACAACAGCAATCCCCTTACAGTTGTATAAAAGTTTGGTTTTGTATTTTGTATTTCAAACAACGCTCATGAATATTTCATTTTATTGCCCCGTTAAATCCTGAAATGTTGCATAAATTCGCACTAATCAGGAAAATGCTCTAATAGGTATTTTATTGCTTAAATCCACTCTTCGCCACCTGAGAAGTTACAATTACAACATTGAAACAAAAATTGCGAGACGCATCCGACGATTGCAAAAAAAATATTAAAAAGTAGTAGGGTATTTCTTTAAAAAGAAGATCAGCATCAGAATAATAAAACAGTGTAACGACCAACGGATATTTTTTTTCATAATCGTGATCCTCGTTCGTACCGCTTACGCAGTGTCGAGGCGCGGCGTGGGGCAAAGCTAAGCTAGTTTGTGCCGTGAACAACAGGACCCGACTCTGCGGGTAACCGTGTTGGTGGAAACCGTGCTTGGCTTGCCTGTTGTGTGTAAATGCTTTTCTAATGCGACGGTAACATGAGGATTAACATTAATTTGATCCCCAATGGCAAATGGAGACCAGGACCAATCAGGGAATTAGAACAATTTCCGACCCCTGGAGATATTCGAACCTGGAAACGTTCGGACTATTAGAACCAAAGCCTGGCTTTCTTACCACTGTGCCACTCTAGCCTCGATCGACGGATATTCCAATACAGAAAAGAAAACGATCAACGGATATTCCAATACAAAAAAGAAAACGCGTCTAGTGTTCCATTACAGAAAATAATTTATCGCAACATCGAAACCTTACTTTGTTTCATATATAATTTGTACGTAATAAAATGTTTCATTTCTGTAACAATGTTGCAGCCCTATTCAGATTATTTTTTTATTTTTAAAGTACCAAACAAATCGTGAGGAGTAGCCCACCGGTTCCCGCAATCAACAGTTCATTGTTTACCATACCATAAATTATATTTATAGCTTATGGCATAACAAAGAGTGTCAGTCACATTTTCAACTTGGAGATTTAAATTTGACGCCGTTTTCTAGCCGTCTAGCAAAAATTGTTTTATTTAATATCTATCATCTAGAGACCAAGCAAAATCATCATACAATGTTTTAGAATAGAAGAATCTTCAAAAATATTGCAAATCTTTTATGAGAATTTCCGTTCTGTTGTAAATTTCCCGGCCGCGTTATGTCCTATCATGGTGACATTAGCTGGGCTACGAAATCGTGAGATCTTTTTCTTTTGGGGCTTTGTAGAGGACTTTGCAATCGGCGAGCTTAAGAACAACATTCGTAGGGTTATTGATGAAATTGGGCCACAATTGTGCAAAAATGTAATTCAAAATTTCGTCAAAGAAGTAGTCATCTGTATGAATAGCCGAGGAGACAATTAGCAGATATATTTTGACCCTAATTCCCATGTTTCCACTTTACGTTTAAATGAATAAACTGCCAAATTTCTAAAAATTGTGATATTGACTCAAAAGGGCACACATTTTAGTAATTAGGATTTTTTTTTATAACTTCGTTAATCGGCCCTTCAATTGATTTGGGAAGTAAAACACCAACAAGTAGAAAAAACAATATTTGGCAATTAGAAAATTGTGATATTTTGACAAAGAAGTATTATAACAAAAAAAAAGAGCTCCATTGGTAGAACTGTACCATAAGATAGTACTATTTTTAACTTTTCATTTCCACCGCATGTATTATTGGTGGTTACCCATCAATAAGTTACATTATTCATTTCTAATTTAAGCACTAGCCGTAATGAACGATTCACTACAAATAACACAGTAGTTAATTTAAAATTCATTAGCAGACCTATTATAGGTAATGCCCTTCAGCTGTTCACTACTTTGACATGCTCTTTCATCTACAGCCTTGATAATTTCAAATTATTTAATTATAAATATTTTGTTACATAAATAAATCATGGAAATACCATATCGCTTCGTATCTTTATGCAAATTAGGGCGATTGCGGTTACGCGTTAAATACGATTAACTTTTGGTGGTTATAAGTGGTCGGATTTACACGCACTGCATGATAATAAAGAAACGCATATTACTTTAGCTACTTTAAACGAATAATTCCTCTGCTTATCTTTCACTTCTTTCCTCCAAAAGTCGGTTATTGAAGAAAATATACTATTTGATTTAGAATTAAAATTTTTTAGTGCTCATAAATTCCAGAAAATCGCGCGATGTCATCACAAAAGCAAATTCGGGCAACTTTTTGCAGATAATATAAAAGTTTAATGGAATTTCTCTCGGGTTCTTATGTTCCATTCTTCTGTCCGAAAAACCTACTTCTTCACGAAATTGCGGCTCACAACTCGTACCTGCATCGAGCGCATTGCCCAAGAGCTTGATTTAAAAATAATGCCAATTGAGGTCTCAATTTTGGGTCGTTTCATTAGCCCAAGCCCAAGAAAGCTGGCCGACCTTGGCGATTCTCACCTTTCAGTCGGAGATCGAACGCGGACTCGACTTAGATTTTGAAGTGAAGAGACGGATTAAATGTCGACAAAAAGGCGATTAGAACATAATCTTACCTTCTCACATTACATCCAGCTGCTGAAGTGATTAAAATTGTCTTGCACAAACATGTTGGTGGCACGTCCTGCTAATTAGATCACCGATGCGCCTCTTCGAGATGCTGGCGATAGCATTTCCTGTGAAAACGCTACTTCCGTGATGATGGTGTTCCCTGATGACCCGCGTTTCACTTCACGACTCTGCAAAGATATCAGAACTGAATTATGTGCCTTACATTCGAGTACATCAGTGTGTTCCATAATGGATTTTCACATCTGCACCTTGCAATTTAAACCACAAAATAGCCATACATACAAGTGACAACCTTCACAGGTGATAATTTTTTGAGGGGGCGAAATTAAAAAATGAATTATAACCATAATCTTCAAATTGATGTTTATTTATAGCTTGACAATGGGCAAGGGGAACAATTTTTCAAACGTTTGGAATAACACTAGAAGTTATAATTCTCTCACAATGGGTATGTTGAAATTACTTATCAATATTAGCAATTATGCCAAGAATAATTTCTGATAGTACTTGTTTTAAAATAATTAGTTATAGTTTATTTTTCAATACTGATACTTAATATGTTTATGTCCTTTTTACGCTCACATTATTTTGAATAATAATTATAACTTTGACAGAACCACAGTGTATATTGCAATATGAAGAGACTGTTATCAGGAATACTTATCTAATTCTGAAGTAGGTATTATAATTTTTTGAAATTGTAACTTAAATTATGTTTTCTAATAAATGAAATGTTGTAATTTAGCAAATGTGCCTTTTATCTGGTGCAACTTAAGCTATTTCATTTCTTACACTTTCAAATTTGTTTCGTTACGGAAACGCTACCAAACATTAACAGTTTACAAAAGAAAATTTCTATTAAATTCAGCCAATCTACTAAATTTTCATTATTGCTTTTTTACATTATTCTCACGCCATATACAAAATAAATACGGGATACTTTCTTGGCTTTACATCGAGTTTGTTATTTATGTACTACCGGTAAACATTAGTTTGTTAAAAAACGTTCTGATATATTATTCAATAAAATTTCTTACGATTTCTAATTAATATGCTGATATCATCTGCAAAACAAATCCTAAAATTATACACTCCGGGTCATAATAATATAACGTATAAACAGTAATGGGTTAAGAACGTTCCTTTTGATACATCAGGTGTTTCGAAAGGTTTAGAACATTGGGTAGAGTTCTATGGCATTTGCTCGCCACCCATTGCTGGATTACCTATTGTTCGCTGAGAAAGATGCTCGCCAAGGTAGTTGCTCACCATCCGTTTGCTCGACAGCCAACTTGCTCGCAGTAATAAGTGTAACTGCACGAATACATGAAAACTAGTTTAAATTTTGTTAGGCACCTTCGTTTGTAAAATAATTTAGCACATCTTTGCCTCTATAATTAAACCTTTACTTTTATTTACAGATACCATTGGTACGGGCACAGTATTATTTTTTTATTAGATTTTAATACTTTAATGAATTATTCGTTTATGGAAGTGGTTTGAGTGTATAACTGTTTATTAAAATTTTCGGAAACATAAAATGTAGTTTCTTTCAAGAAAGCAATTTTAACGATGTTTTGAGAAGATATTAATTAATAATATAATTTAAAAATAAATACAACATAAAAATCAGGTACACTTCTAGATACCTCTACTAGGGACAAAAAATAACATTGCATTGACTATCAACATTCCTTAGCGAAATGTAAGATTTGGAGAATTCCTAACAGCATTTATACTAAAGGCCTACACATAATAATTTATTTTAAGAACAAATTGTTTGTCGAACATCTGTCCGGCGAGTAATTGGCGTGGCGAGCAAATAGTTGTAGAGCAAA
This sequence comes from Limonius californicus, assembly GCA_014611495.1. Classification (NCBI taxonomy): domain Eukaryota; kingdom Metazoa; phylum Arthropoda; class Insecta; order Coleoptera; family Elateridae; genus Limonius; species Limonius californicus. The sequence goes on from JABXWE010017590.1 coordinate 13,546, forward strand.
GAGACCCGCGAACAAAGGCAGGCGATTAAACGGTGGCGAGCAAGTGGACGGACACCATTATGTAAATACAAATGAAACTCATTTTCAATGATTCCTATAGCACCAAAAGAATATACTTTCCCACCGGAGTCAAACGAAATACAAATTATTTCGTAATAATAGAAGAATCGTTAACTATTTCGAAATGGTAATTCGTAATATGCGTTTCACGCATTGTTCAAGACATAATTTCAGTAATTGCAAACATAAATTGTAAGAGCACTAATAAAATTTTTATCACTCGTTAACTTTTCAACCTGGCCATAATGCGTATCTTCGCGCGTAAGTGAAACAATCAGGTGAAAAATAACTGTTTTGGACCTGGTTTAGTCAAGAAACACAGATTCAAACAGAACGGCAGCAAGCAATAAAATAATCTAGATTAAAACCCCTCGACCTGCCGCATAGACTCTGTGTTGTAGTTAATGTGATTAGTATTGTTATTAGTATAATCAACAATTTAATTTTAAGAAAACACAGAGTTAAGGTCACTGGACCCTAACTCACATGTATACCTGTCAACACACTAGTCGTACATCAAATTTGCTTATTGTAATGTTTCTACAGATTGCAAATAGATAATTAACTAATAAAAAAACTAAAACAATCGAACAACCACTAGGAACAGACAAATATTTATTCTTGTTACTGAAATAACGTGAGGTTAAATATCCACTTTGCACGGAATTAATGCGAAGCGAATTGGGCTGGCATCGCATGAACAGCTTACAACTGCAATACAAGCTTAAATTATTTGCTATTTATGATTTAACTTACTATCATCAAAATTACAATTCAAAGAATAGTGTTATAGGATTTTAAATCGCTTGAATAGATTAAGCTAAATAATTATTTACATCTATTCAATTATTGTAGAATCCATGACTGATTCTAACACTGCGAAATATTTTGATGTTGATGTTAACGTGAAGCAGTAAATGTATTGTAACAGCGAGGTTTGAACTGTTTTGTAGGTAAGCCACTACACGTTAATTCGTCACTGGTTACATTCAAATGGACAGGTACCACTGCAAGCCCATAATGTATTGCTAAATGTGTAATGACATCCTGCATAATACCGTTTACATTCAGGAATGACAGTAAGCCGGAACTCTCCGGAACGCCGTTGTGGTAGAAAATTTGGAAACGGAACTCTGTTCCAGTTTAAAATCTGCAGACAACAAACATAACAGTTTATTTTTCGTAAACAATTACAACAATAAAAAATAACACCTAATTGAACACAAAAAATGGTTCCCCACTGAAATTTCTGCTACCGTCCAACGATGGATAGCGGGCGGTGGACTTAGCAGCACACCAACGTGTACAAGTTTTACTTTTTTAAGCGTTGAAATTTACGTTCAAACAATTGCATTCAAACAATTGCGTTCAATCAATTGTGTTCCAACAAGATATGTTTTTCTACTTTCACCTCTGCCTGCATTCAACAATAACTTTGTACAATACAACAAAATAGAGTTAAATTTAAAAAAGAGCAGACAGACACATCAGATATTTTCTATTCAAATTGTTGCTGGATTAATTTCAGTCTTTTTAACGAAAAGAAGCAGCCAATGAAATGAAATTTACACTATTAATTCAAGCCAAATATGTTAATTTTAAAGGAAATTATATCTAATCACTAGTTCATAAAGATTTCCATTGCAACAATGTGCTTGTTACTATTTAACTTTCCATTTTCACTCTTTTGCCGAAACAAAAACTATAGCCACATTTATGGGTACCAATGAGTTTTACCAATACCACTTTTAAACTGTAATAACCATTAGTAATTAATAAATTAAATTAATGTTTTTATTAATTTCAACCTGTCTTTCTATATACAGAGCAAAACAGTAAAATTTAAGAAATGTTTTCTGTTTTTCACGGTTTCGCAGATTTAATAGACTATAGCTATAAAACATGAACTTTCTTCCAAAATAATAATAATATTTTCTGTATTCAAATAGCATTGCATCATTGACATTTATCGTTGTCATCATGAAGTAAAACAGGTCAGCTGTAATACAGGATGATTAAGACATTATTCCCGGGTTTAGCGTTTGCATTCGAAATAGTCCAAACAAAATTTCTGCATTCGTAAATGTAAAAATTTCCTTAACGGCCCTACAAATGCTCGTTTATTAACCAACGAATATAAAAAGTGTAACAAAAGAAATGATCTGCTTTTATATGTAACAAAATCTCTTTTCTCGAGTGAATTTTGAACAGTGGCCCTAAGCTCGGTCGATTTCTTATAAAAATGCTTTCAAGTAATGGCTGATTTTGAATTTCTCAAATCAAAAGAAAATACGGTTTAGGATATCTTTGTGATTTTTCTTTGATATGCGGAGAAAGCAAAACATACTATTTTAAAGTCTTTTTTTATTACTAAAAGATTCATTTTAGATTCCATTGAACCTATTTCACTACTTTCTCTGATAACTAACTCTGTAAGTTTTTTTTTTAACTTTTGTTGGTTGTGTAATGTGGAAAACTTTGTTCGAAGCTTTTGTTGATTTTTTTAATAATATGAATTAAGTATTCCTTCATCAGATCCGACTTACTCACACAGTGGTTATAGAATTAAACTATATACATACTGCATTCATATTTTGTGTATTTATCTTTTCCTCATAAGGGTTAAGCGCTGCTGCGAATATTTCAACAGGCGAGATTAAGAAGTACTCGGCTTTGAATTAACAAACATACAAACATTAATAGATAGTTTGCCGATTTGTGATATCAACTAGTTAGTTAATTAAACAACTGAGTTTTGGAAAATCAACAAATGAATTTTTTCTAGAAAAACGCTTCTGGAACTTACAATAAATTATTCAACTTTGTATTAGTAAAACCAATAATCATTTAGTTATTCTAAAGATAATTGAGGGATCCATATTGATAATACGGCGAATATTATTGAACTATTTAATGCGAAAGTATTTGATGTAGAACCTACAACATTTAAAGGAATCGCCCTAAAACAATTTTACATAAATAAGATATACATATATGGGGTATTTAATAAAAAGTAGACATATCGATCTTCCGCCGCTAATACTTCGTTCAGGCTTATGACCGTTGACTGTTATTCAATAGGTTGTAAGAAACCAAAATAATTTCAAAATACTACATTTATTGAAATTTTCGATCAGACAAAGCGATCGTGATGTGTTTGTACGAGGGCAGCCTTTTAAGTTTTTACAAAAACTAGGAAAAAACAAATTTTTTGGAACAAACTGTTTTATTGCTTCTCAAAATATTCGCCTTCAGATTGATACACTTCTGCATGCTTTCAAATCAACTCTCGAAACATTTTTCCCACTCTGAAGTTGATGTCAGAAGGCCTCAACAGCTTCTTGATGTATGAAAATAGCTGTCCACGCATTTTTACTTGACATTCGGACACACAAAGAATACAAGCAATGAGACATTGAGACATTCATTCGATGTTTTTCTCCTTCAAATAATCAATTGTTTGAGGTGCTGTGTGAGAACTAGCATTGTCATGATGAAGAATGAAGCGATGTTTTCGGTTGTTTTTCCTGATTTCGTCGATGACTTGTGGCAAACAAATTGTTGTATACCATTCAACGTTAACTGTTCTTCGATCCTCTAAAGGTACAACCAAAGAAACAAGCGATCATTTTCTTGGAAGTGCTTCGTGAACGAACAACTTTTGTGAAATTTGGTTCATTTTGGAACACCCAAACAGTGAATTGTTGCTTAGTTTCCGGTTCATATGAATATATCCAAGTTTCGTCACCTGTTGCGATGTTGTATACGAATTTTGCAGTTCCTCGGTCGGCTTTTTTAAGAATTTCCTTACACCAATTAGCACGAAACTTTTTTTCAGCTGCGGACAAATTATGCGTAATGCATCGGGAACAGATCTTTTTCATAGCTAAATGTTCGTGCAAAATCGAATGTACTGCAGTCTTCGATATGCCTAAGGATCTCTCTACCTCGCTGTAAGTCACATGCCGATCTTCTTCAATCGTGTTGCGCACAGCATCGAAGTTTTTTGGAAAAACAACCGATTTTGGTCGACCTTCACGAAATTCATCACTGACGGACGCACGACCACGACGAAATTCTACACACCAATTGTAAACAGACTTTTCTCTTGGTGCTTCATTGCCCAAAGTTGAACGAAGCGATTCTATGCATTGTTGACGAGTTAGGCCTTTACTAAAACCGTAAAAAACAATCCAACTGCCACTGTTCTTACAATAGAAAATCTCAAGTTTTTCGAAAATAGCAATGACACAAATCATTAGCGATAGAAGACATCTGGATACGTAACGAAGTACCAACGGAAACCCAAAATCCACGAAAGACTACACGAAAATCAGCCTTTTGCAGTGTAGGCTACAAAATCTACGCAAAATACCTGTTGAGAGTACTGGATGAGACAACTCCAGAAATACCGTCGTACCAAGCAGCATTCCTAAGCAACAGGTCGGTGGAAGACCATATATATATGTAACAACGGTGCTGGTAGCCCTAGACCTAACAAGAGCATTCGACACCATACAGCACTCGTCCCTGTTGAAACGCCTGAAAGACTCAGGAACACCGCACTCTCATCAACCGGGTAATTACAGGCTGTCTACAGGAAAATACGATGCTGCAATGGTTGGACAAAGAACAAAAGTATATAAGAAAACGGAAGGTGTTAACCAAGGATGCCCACTCTCGCCCAGACTATTCACGATGACTTTGCACAGGGTCCCAGAGAAAACCGCTTCACAACTGACGACACCATCACTAATCGAAGAAAATTTTAACCTGCCTAAGATTCTGCCTTATGCTGATGACCTACTAATCATAGCGGAAGAGGAGGAAAACGCGGGGAAACTACTGGACATGCTGATAGCAGACTTAACCGAAGAAGTATTAGAAATAAACATCAGCAAATGCGAAGTGATGGTAAGAGTCCCAGACAAAGAAAGAAATAGAGGAGCAGCCGATAACATACTGGAAATAGGGAGCCAGGAACTAAAACAAACACGCAAACTCGAGTACCTAGGCGTTTATCTCCCAGATTCATTAGCAAGGCCGGAGGCAGTAAACCAAAGAATAAGCAAAGCACACCAAGCCACACATATGATTCTTCTTCTCCTACAACAACATAAACTACCAAACGGAATAAAGAACATAATATACAATTCTATTTCAACTAACCCCGGGGGAAGAAAACACTTCGACGGCACAAGGAACTCTAGAAGCGAAAACAATAACTAAAAGGCTCACTACATCAAGAATTAAATACTGGGCACATATTCTAAGAAGACCCACCAACTATCCTCTACAGCAAGCTCATGCCATGCAAACAGAAGAAAAGAAGACATGGGAGGACTGGGCACGAAGAAAAGAGGATATCCGAAGAGAGGTAAGAAGAGTATTCGTACTGAATGAAGAATCCGATCAAGAATCGATTGAAGAAAAACGGGATAACACAGAAGAAGAAGAAGTAAGAGGGTGAAGAAGGGAAAAACAAAAGAGAAGGAACGAAACAAGTACCAGTGGGAAAGAAAACAATGGACTCCGAGCCGACAACTGCAGAGGGGAAGGCTGGAAAAGAATGAAGAAGAATCGAAAGTCGACATTAAAATTAAGTGGAAAAATACGATTTGGGGTTAATATTAAGTTATTAGTTATTATGAAACTAAGATAGGTGGAACCTGTTACTTTAGAACAATAGATAGGTAATATATACGAACAATGTGAAACTTTGATACCAAAGTTTATTAGGGTCAAATGCATAATCGCATAACGGTCCCGGTTATGTACTCAAAATCCCATAGATGCATAGCTTACTAACTACCCGGTGTTGCAGCAGCGATACCTTGCGGTATACATTGCAGGCATGCTAACGCGGTGCAACACCCCAGCCGATCCCACCCTATCCCATAAATTCCTTCCCACCTACTGGCATGGGGTGGGTCTAGCGTAATCCAGGAGTGACCCTCGAATTAGCTCCATGTCAGATGATGATGATGATGAATAGTAATGACACATGTCAATAGCGCCACCTAGTGGTCGTTTGTAAAAACTTAAAAAACTGTCCTCGTATTCACAAAACATAGTCCATGGCGGCAAAAGTGCAGTATAGTTTCCATCCTGGACATCTAGTAGTACAGAGTTTCCATGAAAAAGTATTGGTATTTAAAACATATTTATGTTATTGAAATGCAAACAAACAAAAAACAAACGAATAATAACGAAAACAGTGATTAGTAGCTTAAGGTCTACAGTTTATACTATGAATTTATAAGTTCAACTTGGGCTCGCGTATAACTCGACATACGTCCAACCTGTTCTTGCCACGTATTCTGCAACATTTCAGGAGTAATTGATTCTATCAAAGAGTTGACTATTGTAATCTTTTAGTAACTGAGGTTTAGAGGCGCAGACGCAGTCTTTAACGTATCCCCACAAAAAAAAATCTAAAGAAGTCAAGCCTGGCGAGTAAGGAGGCCAATGAATCGGTCTACGTCTTCCCAACCACCTTTCCGCAAAATTATTGTCTTGACTTTCTCCTACAATTATTCCTAAGTGCGGAGGTGCTTCTTCTAGCTGAAGTATGAAGCCACGATCCTCTACAAGCTGAGGAATAGCGTAATTTATCAAAAAATACGCAATTGTTTATTGTAGGTTCTGCAAAGAAAAGTGGCCCTACCACGTTTATACTTGTAAGCGCACTCTACACATTCACTTTCGGGGAATCTCTTTCGTGTTCTGTATATTCATTGGGCACAGCAGATCCCTTTATTCTGCAATTGTGCCTTTTTACCTATCCCGAAATATGGAATGTGGCTTCGTCGGAAAAGACACGTCTGTTCGATAAATCATCGTTTTCATCAATGTTTTCGTTCATCATCATTGTATATTTCAAACGGGCAACTTTAGTATCCTGATTGATATGTGAACGAATTGCAATTTATATGGTTTAAAGCGCAATCTCTTTTTAAAAACCTTGTGGACAGTCGATCGAGGAATAAATATTTGAATGAAAAATCAAGACAACCTGAATTGTATGATGGTAAAATAAATTATCTGCTACATATGCTAGATTGAAATATCGGCATTGTTTTGCAGAAAGCCTATTATTAATCTACCGCGTTAGTTGTCTATGACATATTTGTAACTTTAAGAAATTATATAATCTAGAATCAAGTGTAACATAAATCTAAATGTTCAATTCCTTCTAATTTAATTTACGACATGAAAAGATTCTTACATTTCTCCAGAATTTTTGAGAAGGAATAACTTGTTGTTCTGATTTTTATTTATCTCCTCTGTCAGCGGAAATAGGAATTTCCAAGAAATAAGGGTAAATATTTCAGGACCAGTACTAATGACGCCACTTGCATCAACAGCCTGGGACGTAGGAGAATCGATGACGTAAAAGCTGCTCTACTTCCGACTTCCAGGATTATCTCCTTCGACTGAATGATCCTAAAGTTTTATCACTACGAACTTCGCTAAAGCTTAGCAGCTCCCTAATTCTTACGGAAGTAAATCTAAATTACAGCTTTTGTTCGAGCCGTAAAACAATGGTTTTTGCGAAGAAATGTCTAAACAAAAATGCAATGCAGCTGGCAAAATACCACTCGATGGCTCTTTTACGTAAGCATAAATCTGAAATGTTAATGAGGAAATTCAAGAGACAGAAGTTTTCGTTCTAGTTCACCATGTTTGCATCTTTGCATAATGTTGCAACAACCAGTAGCCCAAATTGATTATGGTCTTGTGCTACATGTGGTGTTCTGCCGATGGCTCCTAGTATCGGGTTTAGTTAACTGTCCAAACAGATGAGCTAATTGTTTAGCTGATTAACATAGTTTATAATTAAACAAAGTTGTCGTTCTTTCCCAGATTCTTGTGCTTTAATTTGAGAAAGTAATTAAGCATTTTTAGACAGTTTGACTCTGTTGTGTAATAGGAATGCAATAAACATTTCTTTATACGCTATGTATAATATTTAATAGTTTACAGTTCGAGTAATGGAACCATGTAATAATAAAATCAGTACTGACATTTTTACTGACACATTAATTTATTGTTAACTGTTTCTGCTCTATACAATAAAATTTGTGGAAATACAAGTAACAGACATCCAGATTAATTAAAAACTTAATAAATATTATCGCACTTCAATACAAAAAATTAAGCCATAGATTCCTTTTCCTTTACAAAAGGGCCGCTGTGTCAGCTATGCCCTAGATACAATTCCAATTCATTTAAACTTATAACAAATTACAAAGTGCAATAATATATTTGAATATCTATAAAGGCAATCAATATCACATCAGTCGTGGTGTAAAAAAAACTTTCTAATTACATTAGCAAATGCATCGCTTGTCTATTCAGAATATACGTTACGTAACTAGAAACATGTAGATATAATGAATGCTTTGGCATACTTTTATTAGAATTTGATATGATAAGCAGAAAACTTCTGATTAATCTTGCTGATACTTGATATAAGTCAGTAGATATTACATTAGTAATTTAAGAAGAAAATTAAATATTCCGTAAAGAAAACAACCCGGGTATTACCATTGCATATTAAAATTTAAAATTATCAGTTCTAAATACACTATTGGTTTGTTCTACTTAAACTGGTCACAATACTAAATAACAATTTGGAAAACTAACCAATGTTTTAGTGCAGATAAAATCACAGACACTGGTTTAAAAAGCAACGATTTACAGACCCAGTGGAGCTCATATTTTCAAGATACGACAGTAATTAAAAAATTCCAAAGTCTTGGGACATTTTTATTTGAATTTCTACTAGGTTTATATCAAGAATATTACAGAGAGTGGACGCGGCATTGCACACTGTTGACTAAGCTACCTCGTGACCCCAAGCCAGGGTGCAAATGGTGTCCCAGGCCACCAAGCGGGTTTATAAATACTTTTACTCTTATTATGTTTAAATTTATAATATAGTGGCAAAACGTTGTGGAATTGGAATGGTGTGTTGTGTGGCATATAAATTGTGCAAATCTACAAAGAAGAAAATCGCTAATGTGCACTATTTTCGGTAAATTTTAGGTTTTAAGTTTGCATTTGTAGGTTATTGCTTTAATAATTAATTTACACAAATCATGAACCTTTAAAGGTGTAGAACATGTAATATTAGTAACTATTATCGTTATGCTTCTCTTTAATATAAGAGTATGTTTTTAAACTACGAATTACAATAAAAACCAATATTGTGTTTGCGATGCTACGCGCTATGTATTGTAGCGGCATCAGTGGCGTACAACAATATTTTATTCTACCGTATGATATGCATCTTCAGCAGTTGAATTTGGTTCCTGTTTATTTATTTATATCACTGTTTGTAATTTTATATCTACACAGAATTGATTAATCCTTACAAGATAACTCCAATCTAAATCGTACTGCTTATTTATATTTAGCCTTCTATAATTTTCAATCAATATTTCTGTAGTTTTCCGCGAAAAAAATTACATTAATTCTGAATAAAAGATGTGGAACAGGAACGGCGGAAACCCAGTCCAAATTCTTGTACTTGCCCAGTTCATTTTAAACAGAAGTATAGGTGTATACATAAAACTTTTCTATCAGGATGCATTTCCAAGCATATTTATGGCATTTCCATGATTTCCGTGGCATTTCCTACAGTAGGCAACATCTTTTAAATACCCACTTTATGCAGGACCAGTAAAATATTCAAGCAAGAAACATATCTGATTGATATATATACATATTTCGAATGAGAAGCTACACAGCACTTGGATAATAAATACAATAAAATACAATATAATACAGTAAGATACAATAAAATACAATAAAATGCAATAAAATACAATCTTATTGCTGCTAATTTATTATAGGAAATAAAAACTTTTAAGAGTTTGCTTAAACATTTGTTTATAGAAGATAACGTTCAGTCTGTGGTTAATATGCCTTCATCATTAACTGTAATTCACAAAAAAAGGGCAGAATGTTAGTTAATAATCCTTTAATAATAATCATAATAAGAACATTAAAATGTCTAACATTAGGTAGAACTACCAAGTTTTAATAACCTTACGAAATCCGTATGAGACGTTACTGGCTACACCTACCTTAGTAGGTAATTCAGTAATAAAAAATACGAGTTAAAGTAAGTTTCAATAAAACTGCGAAATTGTGAAAAGTGACGCCACTGACTGCACAACCTTTATTAGTGTCCCTAAGTAGCTTCACTGCAGCGTCTACATGCCGCATCCACTCTCTATAACATTCTTGGTTTGTACGCGGTTTAGTCTGAATTTAGACCTGCATTTTTATCTGCACTAAAGTAATTATTTACATAGTATAAACTATATTTTATTTCTATTATACTACCCCCCTCCAGAACCTCGGGGGGGGGCGTCCCTTACATACTAAAGATTCATGTAACATGTACCCTAAGCGTAACAAAGTGAAATGCGGTCGCTTCAGGCGGGGTTCGACCACGCAGCCAATTGGACCTCGACTGACAGCGCATATTCGCACTGCTCCATCAAGGCTCCTTGTACAATCTATATCTAGAATTATGTGGGTGATTTCTCATAGATCTGAGATAAGCTTCTTTCTGGGATTTATTCTTCGTGAAAAATATTAAATGCCGACATTTTATTACATTTTTGTATTATATCGATATAATTAGCTATTTAGAAAATACTTCCTTAGGAGGATTACTACCTATTAATGATTTTCTCGATACTGTCTATTAACCAATCATTTCCCAAGAGTTGCAAGATGTACAATGCACCCATGCATAATAATATGTTAACTACAGGGTGTATCATGTGACATTTTTACTTGTAGCAGATTACTGTTAGAAAGCAATAAACGAAAATGATAAACGATTATTAAAACTCTTAAAAAAATCAAACAAAACCTTTAAAAGGAATTTAGAAAACTGCAATTTTGCAAAAAGTTGAGTTAAGAGATAATTTTAATTTCTGATAAGTTGCCTTTGAGTCCTTACAAATACTGCATATTTATGACATTTATTCTTATTAAAGTGATCAATTTTTCCAACAACGCAGCTACCGGAAACGTAGAACAAGCACAGAAATCATAGATATTTAAATATTTTAAGTACAATGACACAACGTTTCCACAATTGAAGCGTAAAAAAGACATTCTAGAAACCCTTGAAGAACACTTCAGTGTTGTATAAGACTTGCTCTAAGGACTGGCATCTTCCAGTTTTAATCCATAATTAAGATAGATCACGGTATCATCAATACCAAACCCTGCAGCCAATCGCCGAAGAAACAAGGCTTTTATGCGCGGATCCAAAAATATGTAACTCGTAGGACAATTTTTTTATTTCAATTATGTTGTGTGAACGAAGAACAATTTATAGTAATAGCATTTTTAACTGTAGTTATGTCTACAAGAATTTCTGAAATTGTATTTTGGAAAACTCTAACAAAAGGTTATAACCTCGACTGCTGCATTGTGAGTATTTAGTGTGATTAATTTCTTTATCGTTGGTTTCTTCATACTACACATTAATAGTAATAATGTACTTTGTAATATTATGCTAAGCTTATATAGTTTTCCGTTTTATTTTTGACATTTTGGTATATGAAGAGCATAAATATTGTATATGAATTAGTTATTTCTCCCAACAAATAAATAAATTAATCAAATTGTGTTTGCGGAACTATTGCACAATTCAGGGTTTTGTTAATTGCCACCTCATATCTTCAAGATGCTTTAAAAATCATCAAATGGACATGTGGGTAAATGGAGTTATTTAAGCTGAAATTTTGTTTTATAGTATGTTCTACAAAGTGGAAATATGTTATCTGCTTTTTTCATACTATGAAAAGTAAACTATTTAGGAATCTTTTATTATATTGTTAGTGTAAGAAGAATGTGGAAAGGGGAGCTTTTCTAAGTCATCAATTCGCAAACTAAAATACGAAAATGACTGAAATATTATTTTTTGTTTGCCTCATTTGAGATAAAGTACCGTGGATTTATTAAGTACTAAAATTTGGCTTCCATAAAATGTTTTTCTTGTGTGCAAAAATAACAAACCAAACTAAATTAACTCTGCGTAAAAACAACACGCGTAAGCTTCAGTTTTACAAATTTCCGAAAAATAAAGGACAAACACGTGACTTCTACTTTGTTAGTAATCAAAACTCGGTACTCTTCCACGAAAGGCGTTCGTTATTTATAAATTCTGTAAAATAATATCTGTTGAAGAAGATCTTCCAATATTCTCTAATCTTCTAATTTTTTCTATATTCATACAATATTACAATATTGAAAGGGGCTCTAATAAATACTGCAATATTTGAACTGCGTCAAAGTATGTGGGCGCAAAGCTATTCTACAGAATTTTAACGTAAACCATATGGCTCTTTAAACGTTTATTAAAAGTTTGATAGCTCTAATTATATTAACGGCAAAACAGTTACACTTTATGCCCATAAAATGTGTATAATGATGCTAAAGTGCTGCCGATGAAGCGTCACTAATAGGTAGGGAAGTATAATGACGATCGCCGCCATTTACCATCTTGTTACTTCACATCATCTTCCAATTTTCTTGAAAGAATCCAACAATTGGTAGACCCATTTACAGCGCAATTAAAATAAATTACTTTACTTTTACAGCAAATGCTTTTTAAGAATGTCAGTTGGTTTCCTCACTGATCTTTTGCAAAACTAATTTATATAGCCACAATTAGTCCTTAGCATTAATAACAAAAACCAGAAGCTCTAAGTGTGTAAAAAATTCATTTAATTCAAGCACTAGTTCAACCAATTGTTACAGAAAGTTCTTACTCTAAGAATTAGAAGCTCTCTCTTTAATTGCACATATTTTATTATAGCGATTTCACTCCGCAGCTTCAGAAGATCGATCGAGAAATTTACCGTGGAAGGAAATTTGCAACCGGTAACTTCTGTGCATCTACGGTTTTATTTTTAATTTCTCTCTATAATTTATCAAGTTACATTTGCAAAATACCCATAACAATTTAGTTTAGAAGATCGATTTTACCATACAAGGAAACTTGAGGCACAGGTATATCTCGTTCTCGTTTACAAACCGCGTGTCGTAACGAACTCGATTATGTGCAATTAAATTTTACCAGCCAAGTCCAATTCCACATACTTGCGCAACCTTCGGGGTCAAGGTGGACGTGAATTCTCTTCCTCAATTGCGTAATTTTCGCTTTTCTAGTATTCACGCACATTTTTGAGAACGCACAGTACGATGGGTGTTAAACTGTCAAGGCGATGTTTTTCAGGAGGCACTATATTAATAATTCCTGCAATTGCTGCTGGTGACCCATTGTGTCAGAGAAATGATTCGTTATTTAGGTCGCATCCTTCTATTTTAATGCACATAATTGGCTGGTGTTTATTGCCCAGCGTTGGATGATGTGCTCATCATCTACAAAACACAATTTGAATCGCTGCATAATAAAAACACATAGTTTACATAGTATAGTAGAGAATGCAATAGTTTAATAAATGTTACATAGTATAGTTGAGTATAGTTGAGAATGCAATAGTTTAATAAATGTTAAATCCTTTAGTGTTTCAAGATTGATGTGGAAATAATGCCTAATTCAAATTAGCATACGTGAACGAAGACTTTGCAAGTTTTACTCGTAAAGAAGACTCGTTTACATGTAATCCTAATGTAATGTGTAGTACCAAAATACTAAAAATATTCAGAAATATTGTGTGCCCGACTATATCAGAATAAGTTTTTGAACTACCTATTTATAAACCTCATTTCCTTTACAAGACAATTGGAGAAGTCTAGTATTAGTATTTGATTTCGTTTGCTAGAATATCGTTAACTGTCGAGATATGAAAAAAGCGATAAATGTAAAGCAAACATTAAAAACTAATTTCAATTGTAAGTAAACTTGTTGCAAGTGCAATGAGAAACATAACGCACGACCAGAACGAAAGTCTACAAACCAATTGTAAATAGTCTTTTCTGATGGTGACTCATTACCAAACGTTGAACGAAGCGATTCTATGCATTGTTGTTGAGATAGGCCTTTGCTAAAATCGTAAAAATAATCCAACGAAAACCTTTCACAAAATTGCTTTTTTAAATGCTCACCGAAAACAAACTACTCGGTCACTTTCTAAGCTACCACACAAGCTTTTCACAATAACAAATGTCAAATTTTACGAAAATATTAATGACACATCTCAATAGCGCCACCTAGTGGTCGTTTGTAAAAACTTAAAAGACTGCCCTCGTATCTCGTTTCATATGTATATCATAGAACAGAAAAAATAAAAAGAAAAGCCATATAACACATACGAAATATCTACATTAATCAAATAGAAAATTTTAAAACATATAGGTTGGCTGACCGAAAACAAAACTGGCGTATTTTGTTACACTTAGCCTCAATTCTTCGAAAAACTCCGGAACACGTCAAATTAATTTGCAAGCGGAACACGTAATACGACTATTTACGTTCGCCTATCTCCAACCTAAAAATTGGGGTAATTTTCACTCTAGAAATTTTATACGACAAGGGGCACCAAAAGATATACCATTTGAAAGCTCGATTAATTTGCTTTACAATAGTGTTTTCTTGTGGATTCCAACTATTCCCGCGGAAATGCTCACCAAAGTTTCAAGGTAAAATGTTCTGTTGAAAATGTCGCACATTCTGAAGCATTTGTGGAGCAGTTAGACGGCATTCGGAGATAAATCTGGCGACTTTGCCTGTCATTCATTAGCGCCTCTTTTTCCAATCCATTCTCCCGGAAACCTTCGGTCCAAATACGGTCGAACAACCATAATGCGGAAAAGCTTCGTCTTGTTGGAATATCAAATGATCTTCGAGGTAATACTCATACTATAATAACAGTTAACATTGAACAAATTCAAACGAACAACCAAAAAAACCTCCGAAATTAGAAGGAATTTTGATTGCCCATCCAAATCCTCCCGTCCAGAGATGAACTAAGAAAACCTTAATCAACCTAACCATTATCTAAATCCATATCGTATGTAGGTATATATATATATACCTTGCTCGGATATTATACAACCTCAAGCGGATCTACAAAACTCTCCCCTAAGACTATCCCAGCTTTATCCGGACTATCGCGGATCTACTTCTGAAAACTACTCGGAATTACACAAATCGCCAAAAATCTAAATGCACTCCCCCTAACATACCTAGACTACTTTCTAATGCTACCCGAAAAGTACCCATACTACCACAGAACAACCCGGACACCCGGAAACTACACAGACTACTGCGGAACTATCCCGGAACTACCCGGACTACCGGAAACTACTCGGTATATCCCGGAACAATCGAGACTACTCCCGAAACTAAACTAAACACGCAGACTATCCCAAGATTTAAAGGCCATATAACCGGGTAGCAGCTGGAGTACTCTGCTCCAGTTGCAACCAAAAAGGGGATGCCAAATTGTCCATGAAGACCAAATACTTTCTTGTATGAGCGGACACTTTGTCGTTTCTTACAAAACGACGCCATGCTTTATAACAAATCTTCCTCTCATTTTATGTAAATTCCGTAATTCACGGATTTTAAGAACAGCTGCCCTAATTCGTTGATTCTCATAGATATTAAATATTCATTATCGCCTTATTAATATTTTTTTCGTCTGCCGAGATAATAATCTAATAGTGACTCATATTTTGCAGTTCGGGACCCATGCGAGGTAGGTGGAATCATACCATCACCAACCACCGAATATTTACTCTCGATTAATTTTATATTTTAATATAGGAAACCACTACATGGCTCAATCGCGGTATCTATACTACTACATGGTGTTTTAATTAGTTGCTACGAAAAATAGCTATCTTTCGAGTATTTTGCGTGTTATTTTTATTACACATCGACTCAACTTATCCCCCCTTCTGTCACAAAAAAATAGTAACTATGAACTTTCGGTTCCCGAATATTTACTTGAACTTTTTGGCTTAACTTGAGGGGAACTCGCATGCTTCCACTGCGTTGATTGTTACTGAGATCCAACATATGTGTACGAGATTCAAAACTCGCCGCCAGTCACAATGTGTTTCGGTAGCTATCAGTTTCGTAGTGACGCAGGAGGGTCAGTGCAGAAGCCATTCGCTGGTTTTTGTGAATATCCGTCAACATCTTTAACACCCACCTCGCATAAAGTATGTGCTACTGTAGCTTGTTCATAAAAATTTCATATACTATCTATCGTACGTGAAGTAGGAGGAGAATGTGCAGCCATTTCCGAAATCGTAAACCTCCGATCTCCAGGAAATTTCGGCAGCGTTTTTGTTTTTTGCACGGAAAAAACGAATCCAAGCGCTCTTCGCGCTTACTAGTGTTCATTTTAGCGCATTATTATACGACAGACCCATGGTAAAGCGACATGTGGCTAGCTCATCAACTATTAGAGCACCCCACCAATACACCAAAAATTGACCCTCATTCGGCGGGAATATTTAAACGGCCCTTAGTTTCGAAATAAGCCTCGTATAATACCCCCGTCCATTAAAATTTACAGTTACTGTTAATTATAGTTATCTGTATTGATATTATATACAGCCGTGAATAAAACTTTAAAATAGATATTTAATTAAAAATAAGCGATAGATTTCGCATTATATTACAAAATACATTTTTACCGATTTTATTTACCATTTCAATATTTATAAATTAATTATTAAACTATTAAAATGAGATATAGTCTATTACCATTGTCTATTTTCCAATCCATTTTAGACAAGTACAACTTTTGTAATGTAAGAAAGTGCATATTTGGGATTTTTTATTATACACTATGGAGTGTTGTGGGGGACGCGGACGGGGAAAATATGGGATGCCCGACAATGTTATTGCTCCAGGGTGCCCAATATGAATTTACGCCACTGCCAGGATTACCTAGCCTAGACTGTAGACCCTAGAGTATTGTATATTGCCAATGAATATTAAAAAATCAGTTGCAGAATATATGTCTGCAGACCATTTCGTGAACACCATTGCGGTTTAAACATAAAACCTGTATGTTTTTCAGTGAAAATCAAGTGCCACAGCGGCTCTATTGGACATTATTGGCATTATACAATTCTGTGTATTAAGCTACGATATTGATTTTGCTTGTTCAACCCACCCTACATGAACATTATAAATAATAATACTATATTTTAGGATGTTAACTTCTATCTGTCCCTGAAGTTATAATTTCCAACACTGCAACCCGTTTATTTCTTAAAACTGTTTTAAAAATATTCAGTCATATTTTGATTTTGTAGGAATTCAAGTTTAAGAAAGACCGTATCACCAGAGTTGCCTGTGGTATTTGAACAACGGAAGAAGACAGAGAATTAGTTATTTCGAATTCATGTCATACAAAGCAGGAAGTTAAACCATAACTTGAATGAATGAGAATGAAGCTGTTAATTATTATGTGTATTGCAACGGCAGGTTGTTAATCGCATAAAACACCAAATTTGTAAACCTAATTATAAATGCCGCAATGTTTAGTCTTCTACGTGGCAAGCAAATTGTAGGCTGTCCACCCTATTGTCTACTTATCGGTATATGTAATTGATTTTTATGAAAAGTGAAATTATGTTTACAGGGACTGGAACGGATTTTACGGTACGTAAATTGGAACTAATAATAATTTGTGACACAAATTTCAAGATGTAGCAACTTCTTTCTAACAGTTAACAACTTTTGGAACCTGATTTTTCTATCAAATTAAAATTATCTAGTACTAATCTATATAACAGTTACTTGCCAACAATGGTGTTTTTAATATGTCCCAATTACATTATAGAATCCAGAACACTCTTCCAATAGCAGAGATATGTCGTACGTAAAAAATTTGAGTTGCACCCGTAATAAAATGATCTCCCTTTCATATGTAAAAGAATATTAAAATGTTATTACATATGTTGTTGAAACAGCACAAAGTGCGCACTTCAAACATAAAATTTAAAAACTCTTATCTCAGGGTTTATAATATAAATTCCGGTAACTGCTGAATAACCTTTAAATTCTTGCGCTGGTTAACTGAACAAGGTGAAGGATACAAAGTAGGAAATATGAATTTATAAATATGGATGCAACAAAGAAATGAATTAAATGTTACCGAATTATCTAAGTTTTTTCTTATAACACGTTAAACAACTTTAAAAATTAAATGACAAAGTTACATGGACTAAATAGTAAGGTCTAATTTAACAAAGCTTTTTCAAACGGACCCACCTTTTCACATGAAAGCACTTGCTTATTTACGTCTGGTGTTGGTAAAACTCACTAGATGAAATTAGAATGGCAATCCTGCACCTGTTGACCTTGAACTTCAAAACGAAAGTGTATCACTTGCTGCTTTTTTCTAAGTTCCTCGCAGAAAACTTTGGACTGAGTATCTTGGTATTCGTAAAATCGTTTCACAAGGTAATTAACCCAAATATTATTTACTGCTTATTACGTCAGATGTTCAAATACTCATAAATACGTTGCACCTTTACATTTTCTTTTTAAATTGTTAAACCCGTAACTTGCTTCGCTTTTCAAATTATTGTTGATCCGATGTTACTTATTTGTTTTAATTTATTTAAATTAAATTCGATTGCTATTCTAGTTGCAGTTCCAGAATATGATGGGAGTATCTCCCAAATAATTAACAGGTATTAATCTTTCGTCCAACTTGTAGATGATTCCTAACCTTGAAGTTTATTGACGTTTTGAACGTCAAACGCAGGTAGAAACAAAACATGTAGAAAAGACTACTGAAGGTCCATTTTCCTCCAAAATTACATGTAAGCTGACAGTTGTCGAACATAATACACAAATCTCATATCTTATTGTTTGCCAGGTGAAAAACTCACAGTCAAGTATGATAAATACTTCTAATACCTTCATACAATTATTACGGCTACGAACAAGCAAAACGAAACAGAGAATTCAACGGATCACCAGATCAACCTGAACAAAATCAGCGGAAATCACAAACATTAATTGAACATTACCTTTACTTGGTTTTAGCAATTTACTTTTCAGGTTTAAGGCATAAAATAGCTTTCAGTTATCTAAATAAGTTAATTTTCTATTAGATTATCTAAATCAAGGTTCATATAACACAGCAATATATTACGGAAAATTTGTATGAATGATATTTTTCGCGTTCTTATCAGCAAAATTATGTAAAAATGTAATCTGTGTTAAATATAACTGATGTACCTATACTTATGTAAAAATATCATTTCAATTTTAAATTCGAATTTACACCATAAAGTCAAATTTACCAGCTCAAAATCAAAATGTAATTATATTCTCCGACCACGAAACCGGTTCTTATCTTTCTTAATGATATATTAAATATTTGCTGATACTGGATATTATTTACTATTTTTATGAACCTAATGTTTCTCGAACTAAGTCATCGTATAGCTGCAACAATTCTACATATCGCTGGATGTTTGAACCAATTCCTTCCGTAACGTTTTTCGCTTGTAAAGCCTAGTTAAACGCCATCACGGTGGGAGACTAAAGAAAAATATCTTAAAAATAATGCTCTCCAAAAGTTGTAATGTACGCTGGAATATTCGGTATATTAATGTATTCCTGGTATATTTTTAAATTTCTAGCGTTTTAGTAGAAAATCAGTCAGTTGTGTCCAGAGGTACGTTGCGTACTTTGTAAATACGTCTAACTGCTAACTAATCACCTAAATGGTTATACCCAGAAAGGTTTCGGCAATTGTACTGATTCGATACATACAAACAAATGTCAACATCAGCCTTATATTAAGAGGATCGCAGAAGTAGATACTATTAATTCGGGGTTCGAAATAAATTATATATTTGGAACGGGTATAAGGGATACGGAATTAATTAACATATAGATTTTTTATAGTGTATTTAATTCCTCTGTTGGCACTGAACGATGAACGTTAGCGTCTAGACTTCTTGTTTCTAAGTTATTGTCGTTTTCTGCATGCCTTTTATTGCTGTTAGAATAATATCAAATGTTTCGTTGTTACATTTTTACTTTCCCATACCTTATAGGTATAGGGTAAGTATTGAATTCATGAAAATTTTCGAAATCGAGATTTTAACGGAAATATCCGTTTTGGGTCTCTAGGAACCCAAAAAAGTGGTTTTTAAAAAATGCTGTCTGTGGGTGGGTATGTACGTACGTATGTACGTACGTATGTATGTGACGCTCCTACAGCCGAAAGTATTGCTCCGATTTTGATGCGCTTTGGAATGCGGGGGTGTATCGAAAATTCATCGAAAAAATAAGCTTTTCAAAAAAATCCGAAGCCGGAAGCGGAAGTTACGCATGTTTTTTTGCTATCACTTTTTTCGTGATTACAATTTTGAAACTTTTATCGCGGATAACGATAGAGGGTCATAAGACAAATCTGTTAGTTTTTTGCCGAACTCGCTAGCTTTAAAATGAAGGGCGCTATGATTTTTTGAAAATTTTGAGTTTAACGCCCAATTACTCGAAAACGGATGAATCGATTCAAATGATTTTTATTTTGTGAATAGTATATGAAGGCTAAAATGAGGTGATATAAAAAGTTTTTTGAAAAATTATAAGCGGCCTAAATTACGAATTTTCAAAATTTTGGAAATTTTCAAAAAATTATTTCTCAAAAACTGTTCCAAGGAATTTTTTTAAACTTCATATTGTCGATAGACCTCGCAAGGGGCTATCGATATGTTTTTTGAAGAACTCCGTAATTTTCCTGTGGCGCCCTCTACGAAGCTTGGAAGTTTGAAACTTCAAACTCCTTTAATTAATAAACGAAAAAAGATAGGAAGCTGGGGTTTTCACTGAATCGCTCAGTACGTAATGGAGCATATGAATAATAAGAAATATTACACTCGTGGATATATGTAAGCGCACCGGCCCCCTCCCCCCTCTTTTTTTAGAAAAATATTTTTTTTATTCTAACGGTTGTTATTTGTTTGCGCCAAAGAATCTTCTTCCGCGAAAATAAAAAAATCGATTTTTTATGCCCTACAAAATATAATTTCCAGGGACTTGGAAAATTTTACCTCGGTAGCAATAGCGATCGGTACTAGTTAGACCGCGCGACGGCCTAGCGGTACGGACAGCCCTGCGCACTTTGGTTCAGAACCATTGCCATACTGTCGCGCTACATTCATTTCTTTAACCGGTATTACAACAACAAGTTATAAATTATTTATCAAAATTTTGTATTTAATACTTAATTTTCGAAATCGAGATGTTAACGGAAATATCCGTTTTGGGTCTCTAGGAATCCAAAAAAGTGGTTTTTTAAAAAATGTCTGTCTGTTATAAAATCACAGCAAACTCAATTTG
Source organism: Limonius californicus (assembly GCA_014611495.1). Taxonomy (NCBI): domain Eukaryota; kingdom Metazoa; phylum Arthropoda; class Insecta; order Coleoptera; family Elateridae; genus Limonius; species Limonius californicus. The sequence goes on from JABXWE010017590.1 coordinate 34,940, forward strand.
CAGTCACAATATCACGTATATAGTAGAGAATGAAGTATGCCTGGTTGCATATTAAAAGGAAATGAAGGGGCACCGCAGATATTTGGCGGGACTTCTTACAAGCCTTGTAAGTCTATTCGTTACGAGGCGGGGTTTTAGGATAGCGCTTGAACAACCGTTTTGAGGAAAATAACTCTACTGTTGAATAAAGATGATATGAACAGTTTCCAGTATGGGAAAGTCCAGGGAGGCAGTCGCGTCCACTTATTTCTATCTGAAACAAGAATGATGCTGACATTATACTGTTGTTTGTTAGAGTAACTACAGGTATCCATTATATAACACGGTAGTTCGCTTCGTAGAAATTCTCGTGTAGTGCGTGGTATGAGGGACTAAAAATCAATGCATAATTAAGGGTTATGTTCCAAATAAATATATAAACTTTCAATTGGTTTTTCATCGTATACTCGGGATTTCCCCGAACTTTGACTCATCACGATAACGTGTTATGTGAGTGAATATTCATGAACTACAATGCCCAATGGGGAACTTTTCGAAACAGAATGACCCAGTAATCCGCATTTCCATTAGAGATATCACACTACATGACACACGATACAAGGTGTATTCATATGCAATGCCAAAAAATACACAATTAGTTGTTTAAAAGGCAATATTCGAAATGCCCTCTTGCCATATCGACATAGGCTCTATATATTCTTAGGAAAGAACTCCGCACTCTTTCAAAAATGCCCGACCTATTTCGAATTGTTTGACAGCCTTGTTAGTTTGCTTTTGCAACTAGGTGGGATTATTTACAGGTGCTGCGTACACTAACTTGTTTCGGTAACCCTAAATGTCTTTTATCGCGGATATATTTCTTTTTCATTCTAAAGCCGTGTATATTTATTACTGAATCGCTAACTGCAAAATGCAAAGAGGTATTTTCAACGCTATTATGGATATTCCTTGATACCATTATCTTTCCATTGCGCTAAAATATCTACTTGCGTATGAAAGCCGCACAAAATAGGGGTGAATTGTTGCAAGAATTCACTGCATCGATTTCTGCTGCATTGTGAAAGGAAATAAGTAGCTCTACGTATGTGACAAAGTTTGCATGGATATTTTATAACGACATATGCTTTCAGTTTTATCCATTTTGCTATTGTCACCTCACCGTAACAACATCATATCACACTGCCAAAATTTCACCAATTTGGTTCAATAATTCACATTTACATAATTAGAAACTATTAACTTAACAACAAATCTTCAGCAAGATGTTATCTCTATACCATTTTCAATAAAAATAAGCTAATTTTCGACTAGCTCACATTACGTTTTATAATTTGTATGTATGTATGAGCAGGGGTCCTACAGCTTCTACCGTATCCCGCATTTTGATCGCCATCTCCTTCTATTTGTTATAATTTTAAGTGCTTAATTAGTTTGCTCGTATCTAGTATTCAAAATTTACGGATGCAGGCATATCACATAACCTGTATAAGCCATGTTGCCCGTGCAAAAGCACAAAGAGAAATATTTTATTACTGATTTCCAGCACCAATAGTGTAAACACGAGACATAATGATGGCATTCATATTGAGCAACTATATTACGCTCTGTTTTAAACACATTTGCATCAATGTTAATGGGAGAATGGTATTGACGGTTTAAACATATGAGATCATAAATAATTGCTGCAATTGTTTTAATATATTTGGTTGATTCGTACGTATATTATTAATTAACCACACAAACTTAAAATAAATAAAAAATAAAATACTATTGCTACTGAGTTGCCATACATTACTTATGGCTACATATCTTCAAATATTTAAGAGGACAACGCTGCTCCGCTTTAAAACATTGGCCAGAGAGCACACAAAGTTTAAAGTTATCGAATTCAGTAGACATATCGAGAATAAATTCTTATAAAATTCGAAGAAAGCAAATATTGAAACTATAAAAATTGTTAGCTTTTCTAAGATATTATTACAACTGTTTACCTGTAATCGTATACAATAAGACCTGAGGCAACATTTCTTAAACGGAAGGTTTTTGTTCGTTTTACAGATGTTTTGAATAGAAGGAGGTACGTTCTATACAATAAGCGCCCGTATTTTTTACATAAAGTTCCTAATAACAATAACAAAAATGTTTTGGTAATAAAATTATCTACTTTAATTACGTTCATCCAGTTAAATCAGTCAGATAAGAAGTAAAGCCGCAGGTCCCGTGCCACTGCGATGTATGTCACGTTAAAAATCATTACTGGAGTTGGAACTACCTCAGATAGAGAAAATTCATAGTTAGGGGCTACAATAAGCCAATAATGGCTGCAGTGCTTAGATATGTTTAGAAAACTTCCTCAATCTAGCTCAATCAAAATACAAATACAATACAATACAATCATAACAATTAGAAGACTGTATCACCAATTTATTGTATCATATACATATGTATTATACGTGCTGTCAATTACTTTGGTTGTAGTTCGCTTTTCAGTATCCAGGTAGACGGCACTAAGACCCAGGATAGATGAGAAAACTAATACAATCGTTTGTCGGTGTAAAAAAGAAACATTTACTTTTTAATAGTCACGTCGGTTTAGGATCCCTTTAAACTAAGCAGAATAGGGAAGGTATGTAAATATTTGTGAATATCTGGTCGTTGGAGGAGTGTAAGAAGATTTACAGCTAAACCACCAAACAATGAAAAACACCAATTGTTACAAATACTTGGACATAAAAATAACAGAAAATGGTAGAAGCACAATTAACTTTAAGTTAAGATTGTAAATATAAATTTGTTAATTAAATAAATAAAGTTTGTCAAAATCACACAGTGTTAATTATTCATAAAAAGAGGTAGAGAAAAAGAAATATAGCACTTAAGCAAAATAATAGAAAAAGGAGTCTGATTTATAGAATAAAGCGAAAAGAAGTGAAGTGTTTTGCAGAACAGCAACTTTCAAAATTTGGATTTTATTTTCCTGGATTTTTTCCCGTGGATTTATTTTAGTATTGTTTTTCTTAGGGTGTGGCTTTATTCCTTTTCTAATTTAAATATTAGTTTTGGGCTGGCGCCGAGTTGGCTTGGCGCCCAGTTGGTTTGGCGCCGAGTCGGCCGACACCCAGTCGGCGGGGCCCAGTTGTACCAGACCCACACCGTATACTAAAATACACAGTAACATCAGTAATTTGGATCCTATTATTAAAACAGCATTAATTTTGTTTGCCGTTAATGTAGTCGTTTTACGAAATAACATTTGTGCTTCAGCGTAATGTTGCGGGCGTCCCTTACGTACTAATCATTCATACCACATGCACCCTAAACTTAACTAAGTGAAATACGGTCGCCTTAGCCAGGGTTCTACCCCGCGGCCGATTGAGCCGCATTTCATTGTGACCTCGACTGACAGCACTTGTTCGTACTGCCCCATCGAGGTCCCTTGTTCGTATCTCTGGGCCTATTTCGTATTCCTATTTAAATTTTAGCATGCTTACACTTTTCATCGGAACTTATGATTTCCCAAATTCTGATTCACATCTCACTCTATATTTCAACATACTGTATGTTACTTAGGATATGTTTGTGTGTCTGTGTTTATTAAAATTATTGTTACATTATTTTATTATGTAGTCGCCACTAAATTTTTGCACATATTTAAAAAAATATAACATTTAATTATCTTCATATTTAGCTTTATTCTACTGTCACACAGCCTATAGAGCTAATACTAATCAAAACCTGAACACACAAGTATTACATTTTCCATCAATATTGATTAAAAATTTAATATCTGCTAGGTGTCCATAACATTGCTTATTTGTGTTAATAGTATAAGTACGAAACTTCAGGAAGAAGTAAATGCAATATGCAATATCCGGAAGGACTTAAGAGCTTTAGCCTGTAACGTCCGGTTACGTTTACTGTGTAACTGGAGACCGCTATGACGTCAATCCTGTTTCTTTTAAGTGCATTAGAGGAAATAAGAAATAACGTGTCTGTCATTCTCACGTTGTACCGATATTATATCAAAATTATTCAAGTTGGTTTAATAGCTTCCGGGAGAAGTGTTAAAACCGTTAGATAAAGTAATTCACAGAGACGTGGAGGCAACAAAGCAACTTTATAGATAGCAATCACAACTGCTTCAGGGTTATTTTGGTTAAAGTTAAAACAAGAAAATTCTATTAGTATTTAGTTGATGATATCTAGATTCTATTTACGATTCTACTCGGCATGATTTGATTAAAAAATAGATGATCCCAATGTGGAAAATTTGGGTCTATATACGAATATTACAAAAATATTGGGTGGCATTACAAAAAATCTTCATCATGTCGCGATTTCCTTCTATCTACTTAAATCACTTTGGAAAGTTGAAGACTTCAAGTTGTTCCCAAGCGAAATCCTTCAGAGGTTTTTAAAAAATGAAATGTATTTCTGGAATCACCTGATTCTCGTTGTCAATGCTAGACAATAGTATACTACGATAAACAAGATAAAATTTTTACCAAGCATTTGTCAATATAATACCAATATCAATTAACGATAATTTACAACAATGAATTGAATTGAACCGGCAAATTACAGCATATTCCATAAAACAAGAAGAAGAAATACAAACACGATGCCTACTAACACATACATAAATTAATTTGAAATGATAATGAATAATGCGAGACATAAGAAAACGAAAACATTTTATTTAATTACTTCTCTATACGAAAATTTTCCTTATAAGTCCACTGATCATCTGAAAATAATGATTTTTAAATATAGCTTTGGCAAATACGGTTCAAACTAAATAACATATCTTAAATATGAAAATATTATCGATGTATTATATAAAAAACGATGTTTAAAATTGCGAAGCATGTAAGAGCTACAGAGAATAAAAATAAACAGTTACTTTCAAAAATACGCAATCCAAATTTACATATTATGGAATGCAACGGTAGTACTGCCAATAAATGAAAACATATAGTACAAGCAATTTAATAATATCTAAGTAGACACTTTAAATGAAAGATTTTATATCATTGCAACCAGAAGATTAAGTGGCGATTGTCAAGTAGACAGGCGTTTAATTTTCTTTATGAGAAGGCATATGGTTGCTTATTGACTTGCACATAAGCTTCCTTATAAACACGACTTTGGTTGTAATAAAATAGAAATATAAAAGAATGTATAGTAAAATATGCTACAAATGTCCGCTACGTTATTCAAAATATTTCCGTATTCTATGCTTCTAATATATTTACTAAAATTCAGTTAATATAATGCAACAATATATTGTTACATAGCACAGCGTGACCAGTCCCTACAAAAGATGCGTTTGTTGTGATAACATAATAATAAATGCGCGTTTCAGGTACATTGCACACTACTTAGAGGCATGAAAGATTACGGAATACCTTTCAGTGGTCTCCCACTACACTACTTTCTGATTACGCTTTCTGTCCCACGAAATAATTTCACACACCTGTTAGGAGTTCTTGGACTTGTTTAAAGACAATAACAACATCGGGATATTTAGCACGATATTATTCCAATCACTGGTATTCTGAATTCGCCCATATTTTACTAATATTAGTACCTACCATTACAAAAATAACGTTTATTCTAAATGTTTTCTATTTTAACGTGTAAAAGATATGTCCGCGATACTTCTTGGACTTGCGTTGGCGACGTGCTCGGGAATGGACGTATTTTGAGCGCTCTCGAGGAAAATTTCTTAGCGAGACTTTGGGTGCAAACTATCAAGTGCCAGTGTGTGCAATTCCAGTGCCAGTGTGTGCAATTCCAGTGCGTGTGTGTACGGACCTAGGCAGGAAGGAAGGAGGAACGCTACCGACTCTACTTGACGATCGATCAAAGGTGAAAGATAATCGATCGACAAAGAAAACAACAGGATGGAGGGAAAAGCAGGAAACGCAGTAAAAAGTGAAAAAAAGTGATTAAAGGCTTAAATAGTCTTTTGTAGTCTTTGGGGGGCATTTCGTAGCAAATGAATGCAAAACTGTACAAGCGGATAGGCATCTAGGGGCGCTTTTTGGGTACAAACGACAAGGGTAGGAAGCAGGTGGCGACCTTTTCAAGCCGTCGCAACCAAAAATTGGAACTCTTGTTATACGCCCATAATAATTCAAATCGAGGATAATACTCCCAATTGCGGCCAATTTCCAAGAAAATAATGATCGGTTACAACAGGCAGTCAAGCATAGCTTCAATCAAGGGACTCACTCCTGACTGGAATAAAAGAGTCGCGTTTAGTATTTTACTGACGGGCTGGAAAGCTCATAGGGGGTCAACTTAGGACAATCTAACAAGGGAGGCTAAAGCCTAAAATTAACAATATCTCACATTCAACGGCAAAGTACACTATATTAGGGATAACTTAGGTGCAGGAAATTGCAACTTCTAAAAGTAATAAACGAATGGTAAAATTTAATCTCACTTATTTTAATGTAATTTAAGTTACTGCAATTTATTTCAGTGCGTAGATTCCGGTAAGCCAATTAGGGACCGCAAATAGTCGCGTTTAGTATTAATTGGAGGGGCTAAACAGCGGGAAAGGGGTCAACATAAGAAAATATAACGAACAAGGTTAAAGCAAAATTTGGAATACCTCACGTGTAAATGTACAGTAGAGTACATTAGGGAAATCTAGGTCTAGGTGTTTATAACTTCTAAAAGTAAAGGAAAAAAACGATCTGAAACTATAACCTCCTTTCATCTCTTTTAATTTAATTGAAATTAATCCCCCTTAATTTAATTTAAAGCATAGATCCGGTTAAGCCAAATTAGAGACCGCAAAAGTCGCGTTTAGTATTATTTTGAGTAGTTACAATTGGAAAAGGGGTCAACAAAAGACAAGTTAACAATCGAGGTTAAAGCAAAAAATTCAGAATATTTCACACTTAACAATAAAGTAGAATATATTAGGGACAATTAATGTCTAGGCATTTGTAACATCTAAAGTAAAAAACGATTTGTAAACTTTAATATCATTTAACTTTAAGTAACATAGGTAATCTTCTTTAATTTAATTTAATTTAATTTAGTGCACAGATCCGGGAAGATAAATCAGAGACCGCAAATAGCCGCGTGTAGCATTATAGTGATTAGAAAAAAAATTCTTTTTACATAGTTACCTGTAAGTAGAGTATTTTTGGGGTATATTAGGAGTATTTTAGGTGTAACATCACGGGTGGTGGTCAAGTGGGACTGGTAATTAGAGAAGGTGGGAAAAACATACACACGGAAGGCTACACAACAGAAAACCAACGGCAATTCTCAAAAGGAGGAAATACAATACCGGCCATGTAACAGGAAACAGTATTTACGGACAGACACAGACTGACAGTGCGGAAGATCCCAGAAGATGGGAACTGTTTATTCACCTCTATAGCAGATCAAAACACGGGGGGCACAGCAACGCGGGAACGGCTCTATACCTAAACAGACATGGGAGGAATGGGCGCGAAGAATATCCGAGGATATCCGAAGAGAGGCAAGAAGAATCTACGCACTAATGGAAGAATCCAATCAAGAATCGGCTGAAGAAGAACAGGCTAACGGAGAAGAAGAAGAAGACAGAGAGTGAGGAAGGGGAAAACAAAGGAGAAGAAACGGAACATTCACCAGTGGGAAAAGAAGCGATGAATATCTAGCTGTCAACTGCAGAGGGGAAGGTTAGGGAAAAGAAGGAAGTACAATCCAGATTCGATCCTCCAACAAAGTGGTACAATAGTTGTAATCAGTGTGGCAAATATTAAGTAGTTAATTAGTTATTAGGAAACTAAGATAGGGGCAAACTGTTACCTTAAAACAATATATAGATAAGAAATACGAACAATGTGAAAGTTTGATACCAAAGTTATTAGGCTCAAATGCAAAATTGCATAACGGTCTCGGTTACGTACGCAAAAACCCCATTGATGTGTAGTATACCAACTACCCAGTGTTGCAGCAGCGGTGTCTTGCGGTATGCATTGCAGACATGCTAACGTTGTGCAATACCCACCCTATCCATTACATCCCTACCCACCTACTGGCATGGGGTGGGCCTGGCGTAATCCAGGATTCACCCTCGAGTCAGCTCCATGTCAGATGATGATGATAAAAGATATGTCCGCGATACTTCTTAGAACAATTGTTTTGGTTGTGATTGCATTAGAAAGCACCAATAATGAAATCGTACGAAATAATTATTATTGTCTGCGGTATCCCTGATTTTGCTCATTGTTATGAGTTAATGCCAATTTTGCAATAAAATATTCAAAAATCAAAGTAATGATGAAACTTGAGAGGCAGTGTTGGATTGCATCTAGATCCACTATACAAATGTGATAGTAAACTAGTGATGCAATGTTAATATTGTTTGATTTAGGTACTGATTTTGCCAATATCATGATACATGTTTTTGGTGCAATAGAAAGAACATTATACTCTTCATGTGTTCTAAACTTTCTAGCTACTGTAGAACGGATAAATAAAAAGATTACGTATTAAAATTCAGCAGCGATTATGAAATATGAACAAATCTATACACTTTTTAATCTGGATCTAGATCATATTTACTAACTGTATATGGATCTATATCTAGCTCCCCAATTAACGAAACTTACAATATGGACTTTTTTCAGTAGCTATAATATGTACGTAGGCTATAATTACTTTTTCATGGGCAACTTTATTTAATTTATTGTGGTTTCAGTAGAGTGCGATTATCAATCCTAGGGACCTGGATTGGTGTCTTAAATTAAGGCGTCATGGTTTGAAGATTAATAAAGTCACGCGCGCTCTGGCACACCCAGAATGTAAAAAAATCATATTACATACGCAGTCGAAAATATATTGCGCCAAATCAACCGTGGTAAATAACTAATAAAACTTAATCACTAGAGGATTTTTTCAGCTTGAAAACCGTTTACAGCACTGCTCTTGCTTGCTTGCTTTGAAAGAGCGAGATCTAGGACTAATAAAACTTAATCACTAGAGGATTTTTTCAGCTTGCAAACCGTTTACAGCACTGCTCTTACTTCACTAAATTTTCTAAAAAAAAAAAGTGAAGTTGAAGACAGATCATGCGAAACATCGCAATTTTCTATTTCAGCTTTGACCTACACTATATGCGACAAAACCAAAACGAAAAGCACAGAATGGGGGTCATTAGGTATTTATACGACGTATCGGTGGGTCATTCGAAGTATTTCCTGAAAAATCCTCTCTTCGTTTCGCGCCGAAGGAGCCAAGACGGCAGATATCAATTTTCTTTTATTCAGGTCGGGATGTGTTGTGCCTGTCGCCGGCTTCCGCAGTCGCAGTAGCTATTTCAAAAATTTATGATCATCGACATTTGTGATATCTCAAAGTAATGCCGTTGTCTTCTTTCTTAACCCGCTATCGATATAGTACCGATGTGATTAATGTATTCATGTAATTCCCTACAGCAATTTGAATACTACTATAAATTACAAAAATGCAGAATTGAATTCCTGCAAAAATGTACCATTTTATGCAAGGCAAAAGTAAAAATGACAAATTAAATATCCAATAATAAATTGGACCTACATAAAGATATCGAAATTGGAAATATTCAGATTCATGACTTGTTGCGTTAAAGGACATACAATTACAGTCAATCACGTAATTTTCAAACAAATGTACAGTATGACGCAATATAAAGTATACCGAAATTACAAGCTTTTCACAGATACTTTGAAATAATGCCAATATGTTTATATTTCAAAACCACATTGCACATTTGCCCTAAAGACTGATCTAATAATTATATCGATCATGGTTTCGAATAATCAAAAAATAGTATATTATGCAACGAGCTTGTAATGGAAACTATTAATACATGAGTATGAAGTTTACGACACGAGCTTTTGGCTTTCGTAATTTATGCGAGTGTATTAATAGCCGTTATATGCGAGTTGTATACACTATTTTTTCTACGACCATTTAATAAAAAAAAATAATTATCTACAACAAAGCGCAGAAAATTGATATTTGTAGCAAAACTTAGATTTTGTGGCCTGATGAAGATCTAAGAAAATTGTTTCTTTTAGAACAGCGAAGCGTTTTTGAGACTTCTAGAAATCTTTTGAATATTTTGAATGTATTGCATCGTTATGCAAAATCTGAAAAATCAGAATAACTAATACTACTACTATCGTTTAAAAATTAACACTTCTGGTGGTATCAGAAGTCATATGAAGATTCTGTTAGGATATTTATATATGGCTTAACATATATTTCCTTCATGCTCCAGTGGTGTAACCCAACAATAAAAAAGGCATTTACTTCTACGATTCAAAAAACAAAAAGATTATTACTGAACATATAGAAAAGCGCCAGTGAATTGTTTCGCTCATTTGTGTATACTAACCAAATTAATATGGCCATTCACTTATTTAAACACCTGCATAAAATTTTACTCGCTTAACTACAGAAGTTTAATAGTATAAGGGAACCTTTTCCACGGAAAGGCCTCGGCACGGGGCTTGCTTTAAAGATAAATTTTAAATTTATGACAACATTATAAGGAGCTCTAGCGAAACAAAAGTGTAAATATGCCCGGAACGCGAATAGTTAATGTATGCAGCAAACAGCGATGCCCTTGCATATTAAACTTACGGGCTCTTTCATTTATACAGATTTCCCAAAATATAAGACAAAAATTTGCATATACTGCTGTCGTTTATTATAAAACTTCTTTTTCTTTCGTTTTATGGAACTGTAAATGTAATGTTTATGAGTGTATCACCGTCGTTTATTACTACACTATTAAGACAAAGAAGTAGACTATGAAATAGATTCAATAGAAATTTGAGAACTTTTACTTTTTTCAGTAGAAGTTACTAGAACTATACATGCGTTACAGTTACTGTTTCAAATTCTAACATCAGGCCAAACTGGGGATATTTTAAAATATTGTGAGCTTCTTTATTTGACAAACTAGAAATGATCCGGCTATTTCGCTTAAAGTATAAACTAAAAGTCAGTTCCAGCTTGATTAAACTTAATAGGAAGTATGAAAAACCTTGAAAATTAAATTTTATTGGATTGATTGGTGACGGTGGTTTCACTATGTATGCTTTGCAAAACCCCTGATCAGCACGATATTTAGAAGACCTAAATAAGTACTTCGGCAACTAAGCAGCCATCTTCAGTAGGAACTTTAACTAACTAAAGTAACTTGGCTGAGGAATGCCTCTAGAAATAAGTCCAAGGCAACAATGAAAGTTAAAAGTAGAATTTCATCGACTAGTATTTTCTGGTTTTTACGGTTTATTCCTTGGCTTTACTATTTGTTTTGCGCAAGTACTTGAAATTTTACACGATTAGGTAGAAAAAGTTCGCTACTAAACGATATTAAAAAAATGAGTTGTTTCTGTTAAGAACCCTCTAATAATGTCAGTGAAAACTTTGTCAACAAATCGGCAATCATGGCAAAAATTTAAATTGCATCTCTTATAGTATCGCATCAAACTTTCTGAATTTATACCATGGCCTACTTCCACACTGTATTTTATTGTAAGAGTTCCTTGAACACTTGAATGAATCAACAAAGTTAATGAAAATAAATTTTTCAGGACTAGCGTGTTATTGTACGTTAGAACATTAAATACAACTTTGCATCTCTAACTCCACCTTGTACCACAAAGTAATGAGGGAAGGCTAAAATAGAAATTCATGGTGTTCATTTACATGCGTAATAATTTTATTTTAGAATCTAATTCTAAACAATGGGTTGATTTACGATCCATAAATAAATGTGATAATCTGAGTCAACGTACTTCACAAACAAAACGTAGGAGCCTACAAATTGTTTCCTGCTACTCCTCCCACTCTTAACCAAGACGCCCATCATTTGCTTTAATAGTGGGACCTGTATGTATACACTAATTTTTGTAATGTTCTTTCTTACACTGGTCAATTTGCGGCTTAATGGAATTTTAAAATATTCAAATATTTACCCAAGTAGTAGAAGTGACACAAATGGTAGCCGCGAACTTTTCGTTCGAATAATAAATTACTTGCTAGTTTTAGAATTCATCCTACAAAAACTTGCTAATTACTACAACAAGGGTACTACATGTTTATATTTACTAAGAGTTAGATATTATATCTAAGAAAAGGGCAACAAATACATTTTCCTGTTCTATGGGATAATCGATTTACGAAAAATGTGTTTTTTTAATGACAAGACAATTGTAATATATACTGTTTAGTAGATGGATATTACTGTACGTATAGGTCGCAATGTAAAGACTCAAAGTTATTGTGTAATATAAAGCTAGCTTTATTAAAGGCGGTAGTCCAAATTAAACTGTATCTTATTTAAAATATCACAAAACAGAATATATTATTCCCAGATAGAATAGTTGCCAGAAAGTAAGCCGCTCCTCTGGGAAAATGTTAATTCCCTTCTTCCATATCATTCATAATTATGGTATTTTTAATATTGTTGATCACTCCTGTAGGAAAGCATTTGACTAAACGAACCAGGCTAAATTTTATTCCCAAGAAATACTACGATACATATTTTGAAGTTAGTTCCGCAATTTCGGCTTACAATTTGAACTGTTTTAAAATTGGTACAATGTTGTGTATATGCATTTAATAATCGTTGAGAAGATCATTCAATGTAAGATATTTTGCAGTATTAAGTAACGTAAGTCTGTACGTGGTATTAACCCAGTTGCCAGAGCGCTAGCTTTCTGGACAAATCGTAATTATGGCTGGGGTTACATTTCCCAGCATTACCATGCACCATATACAAAACTTGCGCTGGAACCCATCATCATTTTCGAATCCGGTTGGCAATCGTGGATTCTCAATGCTAAAAACCTTCTTTGGAATTTCTGTAGTTCGGATTAGACGTTAAACTATAGGTCCGCCATGTTTCTACCTTTTTTTTTCTGTCATTTATACTACCCCCCCTCCCCCGAATTGCTTTTGCATTAGTTCAGGGGGGCGCGGGCGTCCCTTACACACTAACCATTCATGCAACATGAACCCTAAACTTAACTAAGTGAAATACGGTAGCCTCAGTCGGGGTTCGAACACGCGGGCAGTCGGACCGCATTTCAATGTGACCGTGATTGGCAGCGCATATTCGCACTGCCTCATTGAGGTCCCACCATGTTTCTACATTAACGCTAGGAGAAACAAGTTCGACGACAATGGTTGGATCTGATTTAATGTCATGTAAGTGTACTCTCTGCTTTGTGAAATGAGTTGTGCTATTATTGTTCACCAAATGATCGAAACTCTTTCTGATCAGTACGATTTTAACAGGATAAAACCAGAATCGCCCCGCTTAAAAAGCTTTAAACTTCATATAAATTTAGCCGCTAATTTTTTAGGAAAAGTTCTTTCAGGTTCATGTGTCAAGGCCGTCTTCAGATATGATCCACTTATTTCAAACATAATCTTCTAATTATAAACGTAATACTGAAAATAGGACAATAGTTAGTTTTTCTAAATACAAAATAAATAGTTTATAAAATAGTCGATAATAATTAGACTAATAAATCGAACTAATCTACATTATGACTTGAAGTAGCTGGTCAATGAAGGTATAACACAAAATGTTACATTTTCGCTTTACAATACAGTTCAAGAAATTGGAAAGTAGAGTAATACTAACTAAAAGAATGTTGAATTATAAATTGTAATTACGCATATGTGGAGAACTGTTTTAAAACTGATAAACTCTGAATCAGGAAGTTATTTCTGGTTTTACTTTATAAAACAAATATAAATCGATAATGGGCTCTAATGTGGAATTTTGATGTTGCAATAATATGGAAGTTGTTAAACAAGTTGAATTAATTTTGACACTCTCACATGTATCTCTTATTGATGCATATACAAATTACTGTTAATTGAATATTTGATTGATAACTAAAAATAATTTCAGTGCGTCCTTTTTATACCGAAATTACATATCCTTTTTTTATTGTCTTGCAGCCTTGAATCTATGCTGCGAATTTTTCCACATAGTACAAAGTCAAAGTCAAAGTTTTTGGTTGTCATTACGACGTGCAATTGTCAGGTAGCTATGACAAAACAGTGGTTGATGATGATTTGAAAGAGCGAGATCTAGGGTGCGGTTTCCAAGCATCTCTATGCACTGCAGCCATCACTGGCTTATTGTACGTCCTTACTATGAATTTTGCCTATCTGGAGTAGTTCCAACTCCAGTAGTGATTTTTAACGTGTCACACATCGCAGTAGTACGGGACCCTTTACTTCTTATCCGACAGACGGCGCAATTTCAGATTTTTCCCCGCTAGAAAAATTTCGCCGACCTCGGCCTGGTTCGATTCCGCGTCCCTCGGATCTAAAGGCAAATGTGTTAACCACTAGACCACCGAGGCCGGCTAAACAGTGGTAAGTGCTTGTCTACAATAAAAAGCAATGCTAAGGCAATTAATTACTTCCGTACCATAGAAATTTTTCAAAACAAAGGAAAAATGGCATTAACTTCGGCATCATAACAACTTTCAGGAGCCTAGGAGGACAACCATTTAAAGAAAGATTATTTTTGAAATCAGAAAATCTATAATGGGTAGATTGATTGATAGATTTGTCAAATACAGGCTCACACCACCTTGATACAAATCGATGGGCCTAAAACGCGTGTAAAAACTTCAAAATAATATAATACAAGATCCTAAATAATAAAGAATTAAATTTTAAAAAATTAAATATTTTTAACCCTCACACGTTGGAATTGAAGGGAATGACGAGGCAGATTCAGCAGCAAAACAAGCAGTAAATAGTAATGATGCTCTACAATATACACAGATAACTAAACAGGACTTGCAAAATTCAGTAAAAGATGAAATTAGGAACAGGATCAGATAAGAATGGACAGAATTGGATAACAACAAACTGCGTTGCATTTTAGATGACCCCTTCGTAGCACATGAACAACACCTCCCCGGTAGAAGAAACAATATTATCTTAACCAGATTAAGAATTGGATACACACAGATAACCCATCAGTACCTTCTTAAAAAAGATAATCCGCCAATATGTGAAGCGTGCCAAATGCCAATTACAGTGAAACATATATTAGTGCAGTGCAAACTTTTCAACGATAAAAGAATCGAATTTAGTGTGCCTAATAATCTTAGTGAAGTTCTAGGTTGCAATGTGGCAGCGGAAGAGAGAATACTTAAATTTTTAAACAGTATCAACATAAGCCATAAAATTTAACAATGATTGTACTAGTTGGGCGCTAATGGCCATAGTAGTTGCAGCGCCCTTAAGCTTAACTATAAAAAAAATATTTTTAAACATACTATTAGTCAAGTAGTAGTCAAGAAACGGTTTAATTTATTCATCAAGCAAAGCAATTGATAATTTTACAGAGAAATCGTATTGTCAGAGCAAGATTTACACAAACTTAAAGACTCACAATACGAAACAGTCTACAAAAACAGCGCAATTCTTTCATAATCCGGAGTCTTAGTACGTTACATGTTTTGTAATCCGAATTATTAGCAGCATCAATAATCCGGACTTTTCAACAACATAACACACGGGGAGTACAATAAAGTCTCGCTAATCCGGATCCCGCTAGTCCGGACATCTGGTTAATCCGGAAAAAGTTTAAAAAAACAAATCGTCCTAAAATTTAAAAACTACTGTACTTTAAACTGTATTTATGTGCCGTTTTCACAATTTGTAAACTAACTAGGGCTACTATACTGTCTACAATTTATTTGCCTACACTAACGTTGTGAAACGACGTCTTCATTAAAACAGAAGAACATTATGGACTTTTTCACAAAAAAAATCATACAGTCCTGTATAAATTTTAAACTTTACATATTTCGTTTTTACAGTTTTCAATTAACAGTCACGTACTGTAGTTTTCTTTAGTATCGTACAATCAATAAACTTTGAATTTCAATCAAAAACGGTTTTGTTTTTTGTCCTAAATTAATTCGTAGGTTAAAAAGGTAGCCCTACGTTGTAGTATTGAGACTGAAAAAGCCATTTTTATGATAAAACATCGATTTTAATAGTTTTACCCATCTAAAACTTGTTTTACAGACACTTTAAAGCTGATTCCCTGTAATCCGGGCTTTCAGTGATCCAGACGGGGTCCGGTCCCATCAAGTCCGGATTAGCGAGACTCTACTATAGTTTGTTGTGGTTAACTCAAACAGAGGAAAATAACAAGAGTTAAGATACCACGGATTTGCTTCTTTGTTTATTAGGACTGGGCGAGATGCGAGACGCAGATTTCCAAAACTCTCTACGTACTGAAGCTTTTGGCTTATTGTACACCCTAATTATGAATTTTGCCTATCTGGAGTAGTTCCAACCCCAGTAGTGATTTGTAACGTGTCACACATCGCAGTGGCACGGGCACTTTCAGATTTCTTCCCGCCGGGAAACACCCCACCAACCTCAGCCAGAATCGAACCCTTCGATCTAAATGCAAGTGCGCTAACCATTAAACCACCGCAGGCGGCTACCATGGATTTACTTACATATTTAATTGGTTTCAAAATATTTCTTGCTCTCGGGCATAAATTACATTTATTTAAATACACATTTAGTATTCAGGTTTAGTTCTTTTATTATTCTCGATCAGAACAAGAATTGGGTTGAGGTGACTTGGATAAATTAAATAATTAATTTTTTAATTGTTTTCAGAAGATGGTAAAAAACATTTGCAAGGTTTTTAACTACTGGTAAATGCGTAATTTGTTTTTATCATGACTTGTAACTTTGTTAGACAAACGTAACGAAAAAAAGTGTTTAAATAAACGTTCGTCTTTATACATATTAGGATTTTTTTATTTAGTGTTTAAGGTTGTTTTTACCGAGGAATATATAAAGCTTATGTTTACTTTTCATAGCTAATCATTATAAGAAAGTTCGATGATAAAACCAATATAAAATAACATACGTGAGAAAAGCTGCAACTGAAATGCTTGTTTGTTTTAATCTTTTATTTAAAAGTAACTGACCCATCAGCTGTTTTATTGATACTACTAATCTGAATGACGGCAGTATAGTTGAAAATAAGCATGTTATTTTTACGAAGACAATTTTAAATAGTTGCGCGTCTATCAGAACAGATAAGCACGCCGTGCCTTTACAACAACGTTTGTTAATACTAACTGAGTATAGTGTGCTAAGTAAATTATTGGCCGTATAATCATTTTGTCACGCTTCTATGTAATTATTTATACTAGAGCAAATGTTGTTCTGTTGAAGTGTAGTTCACATCTACACATACTACTTAATTAAAAGTACTTTTACAACTTGTTACATGTTAAGTGCTAGTGAAACTTTTCATGTTGAGTCCAAGGTTATTTTTATTATTAATCATTCTTTTACTTGTGTTAATTTTTATCCTTAACAGCACAAGTTTCGCTCGTATTTATCTTTTAAGATCGGAGTGTAATTTCAATTTCACTAAACATAGTAAAATAACAAATAAGGTGCTAATTTGACGCAGAATTTAGCACGTGTTACAAATGAAGAGCGCTCGTTCGAAAAGTAGGTAAGTAAGACGTTAATTATGAAAGTTTCGTTTATATTCACCTACTATTTTGCTTTCGTCTTTGATTATAGCCTCTTATGGCCTATAGTCTTCCGCAATGCATCGATTCAATTGCCTGGCCAGTTACTTCTTTAATAACCACAATTAAATTGTAATTGAGTAGAATATAAAAGAAACAAAATAACTAAAAACTGTGCTCCTATTCTGTAAGAATTAAAATTGTACAATTTTTTCATTAAATTACCTTAACTGAAGGTTTTTTTTTATTAACTATAATGGCTCTAAAAATTATTAACTAGTTTGCATATTCAAAAACATAAAAGTTTTATAATTTTTTCTTATTTAAAACTAATTCAAACTTGGCTATGACCAACATAACGCAACAACATTTTAGTATTTAACTTCCGCATTCCGTTTAACCTTTTAACTTTGTAGTTATTTAATAAATAAAAGTAGGACTGGAACTACGCCAACCATTGTATCTTACACATTTCTAACAGAATTCCTACTCTAAACGCTAGAAAATTTTAATTTTACGATAAGTTCCTCGATGTTTTCCTGAAGTGCACTGACCGAGCTTGTTTTAAAAAAATATATATTCATGCGGTCTTCACCTAACAACACAAATTATTAAACTCTGTTATAGCGCTCGCGGTTATCGCAACTACTTTTATATCACACTGATATACGTACAATTCGTCACAGCAAATGGATTTCACGAAAACGATTTTATTCCTGTTCGATCAATATCAGAAAAACTTTCCCATTACTCAACTTCCACGAATGTGTAACCAGTTGCTAAATAATTTAGACCATGTAATTGATTTTAAGGACCACTTCAAGTTGAAAAGTTCAGAAAATGAATTATCGCAAACAAGATGTGAAAAACTCCATGAGCTTACTTAAAATTACGTGGTCCTTTCTCTGTATCTCAGAGGAATGGATCTAAAAATATTACAGGGCGGTAGTTGTAGATAGTAGATATTTATTTTAGTATGTCACTAAATGTTAAACCCTACGAAATGTTTGTCCTTCAAAACCGCGAAGAAACCACTGTTAAACCTGTAATATAATTTCAGAAACAGTTATTATTAGTTCTTTCAAATAGGAACATATTTAATCAAAAATATATTACAACTACGGAGCATAGCATTTCCTTCTAGCATAACCTCTTCTGAGTTACGAGATCCTGTAAAATTATACTTGTGAAAAAACATTCTTTTTTTCTTCTTATTGTGCAATAAAACTGTTATAGGGCTAGATAAGAATTATTTAGAAATGTCTTCTTCCAGTTGCAATTCCATGTCAATCATTCTCGTCATGGAACCAAAGATATGGCCGAGGTAGAGTAAAATTGTACTCATGGCTATCTGTAATACGCACGCTTTCACCAATTTAATAATTAAAGCTTAAACAGACAGAGATTTTTAATAAATCTCTTTTGAGCAGCAGCTGCAAAGATTCAAGATATAAATATTAAATGATTAATCATACGAAGAAATCCTTAATTTACTTATTAAATTTATTAACTTAAAAATTTCAAAAGTCAAACAAATATCATCACAACCAAAATTACGAATACCACAAATTAATAATAGATAAATTTAATAAACAAATAATTACGTACGGTGGAAGAATTAATGCTTTCCTCTATTTCCAACCCGCAGTTTGAAATTACAATTTCAAAATATGCTTTCTTCTATTGTTCTGGTTCCAATTTTATCAGGTTCTATTTCCATTTTATTCGTAATCCGTATGTAACCCTCTGACAAATAAACTAGTTTATTTGTCTGAGATGTAACCTACAATTAGAGGTTGAAATTTCCTCGAAAAAGGTGTGTACGCAACACAGCCCCGCAATAATTAAATACAGAAAGAAAAAAATAGTCTACCATTACATGGCGTGTTAAAATGATTATTAGAGGCCGGAATACTTTTTGTTGGTTCTCTGCGTGAAATTGGGAAGGTTCAACGAAGCAAACTGTATATACAGTGCGATAATAATAGATTTTTTAAAATTAGAAATTGAATGCAAACATTTCGAAATGACAAATTTTCAATATATAATAGCCTATTTTAATGATTACATATTAGTAATACTATATAGAATATTAATATATTAATTGTTGCCTTCACCATTCATCATTGACATGCTTTTCGTCCCACTGCTGGGCATGGAACTCCTCTCTGTCACGTGTTTCTCCTCAACGTTAAGGTAAAAACATGGGGGACCTACGGTTTAACGTTGAATCCGAACGACAGAAATTCCAGGGAAGATTTTTAGCATTAACATCCCACGGTTGCAAGCCGGATTGGGAAATTGTGTGTGGTGAGTTGCAGCAAAACATTTTTATAAAGCTGGATAGTAATGCTTAGGTTTCGTACCCAAGCCATAATCAACGTTTTCCTCTGAAAGCGAGCGCTATAACGGAGCTACCACCAACCTAACAGTACCATAATTTGCATCAAACAAAGCGTTATTCGTCCAACAGGTTTCTTAATATCACATGTAAATAAACCTGCTATTATTGTATACGTTTGTTACCTAACTTAGAATAGTACAGGATGTTTCAATAAACCATACGAATGTTTAGTACATAGTTTAATAATAACGAAATATGAAGTTCTATTAATTTTTCTTGTCCCTTGGGCCCTATTTGTACACATATCGTTCTTTAGTTTGAATTGGCTTTATATTTTAAACAAATATTGAAAGTTGAAAGATACTGGAACATGCTTTGAAAGTTTCATACATATATCACAATAGGGTGTGTGCGACTACTTGATTACTTTACCAAAATTGCGCAGTTAAAATAGTAAAGCAATGTTGAGGTTTTTATTAAAATGAATAAAACTCACCATTGAATTATTATTAAATATCTGCATAAAATAAGGCAGGAACCCAAAGAAAATTAATGCAGACTTTTAGGTAAATCCTTTCTTTCGTATGGTATAGTCAAACGGTCGTACCGTGAATCTAAACGTAGCATTGAGTCTTTTAAAGATGAGCATGCAAGCTATCCTTCAAAAATTGTCACAACAGCAGAAAATATTAAGATAGGCCATACGTCGTGAACGATCGATGATTAATTGCTGAGTAAATAGCACAGACAATGATATTTTCATACCAAATCGCTCAAAACATTTCCAGAACGCCAGAATCGATGTTTACTCAGAATGCAAACTCTCTACCACCACACCCTTGTTACCTTACTTCCTTGTAAATGTAATATTACGTATATTATAGTGGGGCTCTACACTCCATAGAGTTTGGCCTGCAACGCGGAAGATCAGAGCTCTCGTATTCTTGCTCTTGCACCCGTTGGTCTCCTGCCAAATTCATGACGGGTTGTGATGTGATTACGTATTGTTACCCCGAGTTAATTCGATCGCAGATACCCAACTATTTGAAGCGACTGGGTAGGCCGCCCGCCAGGCATCAAAACTAAAAGCATAATAATATTAGATTTGCTTAACTATATTAACGAACATTAACATGCAGGGTGTCCCAACTAAAACAATCAGCCTAAATAACTTTGTAAATGATCAAATTTGAAAAAATCAGACATTTCCTGTATATCACATTTTCAGGGGGCTGGATCGGTAGAAGACGTCCTGCGGAATGGCCAGCCAGGTCACCTGAACTCACCCCACTAAATTTCATTCCACGAAGTCACTTAAAAACTAATATCAGTGCTACCCAACCAGACTCTCGGGAAGAATTAAGAGCCAGAATTAATCAAGAGTGTTGTTCATTAACGCCCGAACCTTTTAATAATGTACGAAATTGCTTTGAAAATCGATCGTACGAAGGAAATTGGTGGTAGCTACTTCGAACGGTTAATATAATATCCTGGACCCTTTTTTAACCAAAATTAAAACCAAAAATGGTCCATTTGGTATTCATAACGGTAATAAGACAGACAATAACGTGTGGTTCACTAGTATGGTGTTAATGGTACACTCACGGGCCAACGTTGTGCCCAAGACATCATTATGGACCATGTTCTGAACCGTCGCAACACTGTTGGACGGGATTTTTTTGATTTTCTTGACGACAACGCAAGTTATTTTAGAGATGCTTCAAGATGAGGAAATAAACCATCTTACTCTTCCTCCACTATCTCCACACCTCAACCCCATAAGCATGGATGGAACCTTTTATAGAGACAGCTGGATCATCATAATCCAAGGCGTACTACTGTGCAACAGTTGAGAGATGTATTGCCGGTACTGTGGCTTCAAATTCCACAAGAACATATTGATAATTGCATTGAGAGTATGCCAACAAGGTGCAGAGCAGTTATTACTGTCACAAAAGGTGCCACGCAGCATTAGAATTTAATAAATATAAGTTAAGTGAAAGGAGACAATAACGATTTCCATTATAATAGTGTTAAATTTCTTCTTTAAACATTCCTTTGTTGTGATTTTCATGTCCATTAGTAAAAAGACGTTACATTTTGTTGTTTTGGAAGATATTTATTATAAATGCAATTGATGTTGCCTTTAAGTGTCATACACTGCAATATCCCTATTCATTTTTGAGTAGTTTATATGTCATAAATTGGACAATGTGTAAGTAGATTTCTTAAAAAAATATGTATATAAAAGCAGATGTGCAATATACTAATATGTACACGTAGTATTAGACTTAATCCTATTATTTTATGAAAATTGTTTACGTTCTTATTAATATAAATAAATATTAATTCGTATTAGACTATACAAAATTGTAGTGAAATTTTATTTTACATTTATGAAAATTCATGCGACGCTCATTAAAACTCGTAAGGGATACCTTACCCAAAAGTTATATAATTTATTCCAAACAAAATAGTATATGTGAGAATTTAAAATCTAGTTTAGTAAGATGGACCATTTATTTCATTTACATACAATGGCATGTCATGTATCAACCTGTATAAAACAAATTCAACAATAAACAACACATTTCATCCCTGCAGCACCGTCAAAAGAAAACTGAATACGTTTTTCCTGAAATGTCCTGATAAAGTATCGCTGTTATAATTAACAACATTTCAATAATGTTAATTTACGTGGGTTAGTTGTTTATATGTGTAGTAAACAAAATTGTTTTATGTAATTTGAGTTGGCTGAAACTGCTTATCTGAATATTTAATTTGTTTTATATTATCCAATGCGAAATTGTTAAAACTATCAATGTTTGTCTAAACACTTTGTATTGGTTGTAAATTTCATTTCTTCAAATTATGATCGATGCTGTGAAACGTTAATCATTTTTTAAACCAGTTCAAAACTATCTAGAGAACACTTTGTTAAAGAGCATTCTCTTAATTTAACAGACTGGTTGGCAGCAGCTAACTCAGTTCTATTCTAATCCTTTCCAATAACAGACGTAAAAACGAGATGTAATCTGAGCTTCAAACAAGAAAATTTAAAGTTTACAACAGATGACAAGCCGCAGAACTGAAGACAGCGGAATGCAACAGCACAATTAAAGATTTCGCAGCCAGTTATGTGTAAAATTTTTAAAAAACATGTGAAAGGGAAGATGCTGTAATAAACAACGACAATTTAAACACTAAAAGAAATCGCTCTGGGAAAATTGATCAAGTGGAACCTGTAATAATATTTTTCATATTGGCTACTAGATTATACATAAACCACACAATTCTCCCTCGGCACATAGACGTTTTTATTACATCTTATATTATTTTTGGTTTTATGAAGCAGTAAGGATTTTTGAGCGTAAGAACTGCTTCAATTAGCAACATCGTTGATTAATCTCGTTATCGACAAGTAATTACTGTTAAACTTCATAGCATTACTCCAGTTATATACGAAGGTGTTTCAAATAAAAGTAATTTCTGGGTAACAATGAACCTTAAAAATACTTTTATTTAAAACACCCTCGTAGATTTAAATTATAGTTGTCAATTACTTTAAAAGCATTCTAAATTTAACCAGAACTGATGTAAAAAGAGAAGTACTTTAATTACTGATTATTGCAGTTCTCACTGTAATAATGCTTTGCCTACGCCCGTTGTATTACGGAAGAACCTATTCAATTACCGAAATGTTGCCACATTTCCTAATAATTGTTCAACATTTCACAAACCAATGTTTAATAATTAAGTATAAACTGAACCTTCAGTAACTGTATATATTTGATTTTTGTAATTTTGCGGAGTAAAAAATTCAATAATGCATTAAACAGGCGCTGATATCACGAATTTATTCTATTCGAATTTAAATTGCCTCTATAGTGTCAATATGTAACCGTTCGTGCTTCGGAGGGCACGTAAAGCTGTTGGTCCCGGTTGTCAAACGAACATCTTTGACAAATGTAAACCAGATAATGAAAAAAGAAGAATTTAAATTGATGCAAATTTTAGTTACCCTTTGTGTTTATTAAAATGTTTATCGCTTTTTAATAGTGTATCGGCTCTAAAAACTTTTTATTTCTTATATTTTGATACTCAAAAATATTTTGTTTACGTATTTGTTTTCTCCGGATTCTGAATTCGAATTCTAATTTAAGTTTTCCTCTTCTCATAAATATAGTAATCAAAATCGCTTTTTTTGTTTTTTGTCGACATTGTAGAATTATTTTTTGTTGTTCATATTAAATATGAAATGGACCTAGAACTTTATACGTTTGAATATTTATTGTGCTCTTCAAATTTAGTTATTATCAAATAGTGATTGTTCTGAAAATCTGACTGTAGTAAAAAAAAATGCCAAACATATCTATTCATGTTCTGGGAAAATTGAACATATAGAATGTATTCAGTTGAATGATGTGAAACTAAGGCAACAGGATTCAGTCTTTTACGGTGTTAGTTTGGTATTGTGCCCAAAAAGATTAAAAACTAAAATTTACATTTATAGAAACAGTAGCATTTCAGAGCTTTGACCTTGAATTTAGTCATGGCTACTGTTTATAAAATAAATTTACTGCTTACTGCATTTACTTATCAAACGTATTATTATTTCTCAATGTAATCTCATAAGTACATAATATTACCCCTACACAATTTACTAAATAACTTATTACGATGAACTGATAGGATGAATCAGCAAGTCATAAAAAACAATGGATTTTTGTAACTTTGCCGTGAGCAAGCGTTTATGGGTTTTTTTATTCTATAATATTAACGTGTAACCTTGACGTAACTAAATAGAAACAAATAAACTCAGAAAAAATAAAATTTCTTGTGGAAATTTAGCAAATGAATGATAATAAAGAGTGGTAGCTCGTTATCATAATTTTGCGGAATTATTTAGCAGGCTATGAATATTTAAATTCTGCGATATGGTGCCGTAGCAGTTTATTGAAATTGTACCTACAAGAAAAATAATAAAATGCTGGAAAACGAGATCAATACGAGGCAGTAATGTCAAAATTAAAATATGCGGGTTCGTGTTTAATTCACTCCTCGGAATAAAATTTATCAAAACACAAACACAGAAACTGCAACAAAACGAAAACATGCAAATACACCTACCTAAAAAGCACGCAGTATCATCGATATTCCCTAAAAAACTTTAATCAACAGGAAAAAGACAAAGGGGGAGATTTTCAACAATCACATCACTCCCCAGACGCGAAGGGCGCATCCTAACCCGCCGCGGTGTCCACGAAGCAAACAAATCTCACTACATTGATAAATCGCGACCAATTTCGGGGGAGATTGCGAAAATATGAGATAAAACAGCAGAAAATTCGACGCTCCAACAGCAACAACCTCCTCTCACAAACGCGAATCGACTATCAGAACAACCGCGGTGCGCGACAGGCAGACCGGATTTCCACAGCTTTGTAGTTTTACCGATTGCGGCTGCGTCAAAACTGCAACATAGGTGATAGTAAACGGAACATCCAACATTACTGATAACGACCAACGGTATGAAATCGAAATAAATGCATAGATGAACTGTCTGAAAAAAGTATACGCTTACTCATAAACTGATACAGGGTGACCCACCGAAAACGAAGCAGGCGTCTTTTTTGTGCCACTAAACCTCAATGGTTGGAAAAACGTCCTAACACGTCACATTAATTTACCAGCGGTACGTGTAATACGGTTACTTCCGTTCACTTATATTTAACCACAAAATTGAGGAAACTTTTACCTGACAAATTATTAACAGCAGCAGATATCAAAATAGGTACATAACTTTCTTGTCGATCCTACATTGAGTTTGCGTACAACCGAACCAGTAAGTATTCAACGAATTTTGAAACACCGCTAGTTTTATCCCTACTAGATTCTGTTGCTACAAGAACTCAATGAAGATGCTTTGGCCGTTTGCAATTTTGCGAGAGTATAACTGAACAGATGATAAATAATCTAGATTTTCTTTTTATTGTCTGTTTTTCCGACGAATGCATAATTTTCTTAAATGGTACAGTTAATCTCTATAACTGTCGGAATTGGCCAGATTATAATCTAAGGATATTTTACGGAATCGGAATCCAAAAATAAAAACATTACTGTAAAGCAGTTATCCAGCTTTCAAATGGTATATCTTCTAAAATACCCTTGATAAAGCTAGGTGAACAGAAATACCCTTCTTACATGTCTTGCAAATTAATTTGCATGTTCGGACCATTTTCGAAAAATTGAGGTTAGTATCACAAAACATCGCCTGTTTAGTCTTCAGTTGGCCACTCTGTAATACAAAGTTTTTAAAACAACTCGTAGAATATTTAACTGAATTTAAATTTTTGGTTTTTGGATGTTTTTCGCTGACCATTTCAAAACTTAAACCATACCAAAATAAACAAAATTAATCGAGATCCGCTGCAACCTGAAAGTGCCTAAATCATAAAATAAATCTTATCAAACACTACATCATTAGGACTATAGCAAATCGTTTTAAATTTTTATTAAGAGTAATCAGAATTCAGACCGTATTAAAATCACATAAATTTTTTGATGTATATTTAAAAACATGTGAAACAATTTATGTATATATTTTGCAGTGTAAGTTGTTTTATAAAAATATAAATAATTATTGAATGCCAACTTTCGTACATGAATAAATTATAAAAGACCCACGTTGGCTTGCGTCCAGAAATATATGCTATGAAATATTATTTTTAATTAAATAAATCAACAACCCCACGTTGGCTGCGACCATAAATATATGCTATGTATTATGCTTTTTAAATTAATTATTACCTAATTAAGTAAATCAACATCCCCATGTTGACTACGATCAAAAGATGCTATGAATTATTTTATATAAATAAATAATTATTATTCAAACAAATGTGATTTTGATTTACCTCGGCTAGCTCATTCATAAAACTTTGTAAGTTGGTTACGCCCATAACATTAATTATAAATAGCAGCATACAAACATTTCAACCATCTCAGGGTTTTCAGTTCGTGGCCTCTCTTACTGACAGTTACAATATACAGTAATAAATTCAACACACATATATAATAAATTCAAATAAACTTATCTGTATTTCTTCTAAAATGATATCCTCGAGTGTACATTCCAAAATGCTGCTGACCAGTGTACATTTGAACCTCCTAGAAATGCATCGTCGGCAAATTCCCGCCAAACTAATGATGATCGCGTCACTTTCAGCTTGTTCTCGTTGCTTCGATGACCTCGCTTGTTGAAAAATCAATTACGGTTGCAGTGAAACATATTAAGTTTCCAAAATTGGTAAGTAACTTTCTTCTTATAACGAATTAATAATGGCACTTTGATTTCAACATGCTCTTATAACTTTTTTTCCAGAAATTTGAGAATAAATACACCATTGACTGTTACACTCCAGGTAAGTTGCATTATTTTAGAAATTAAACACTTTTACTAACTTGTAAATGAACTAAACTTTTATTATTTTGCTTTCACAATTAAGTTAACACTCGTAACAAAAACTTTTTTTTTTTTTTTTTAATTTACAAAAGTAAAGCCGCTTCAACAACAAAGGCCATTAGCAGCTACACATTACCAATTATCACATATATATATATATATATATATATAAATACCTATGCATTAATACTTATATCTTATCAAACAAATTAGCAGCCTTTAGAAATAGTAAGGTACGTTCAACATCTTCTTTTTGATTTCCAATAGCTATCGCTAAGTTGTCGTTAACTTCATAATGTTGTCGAAATTCCTCATAATTGGCACATTCTGTTATTAAGTGTTTTACTGTTAGAGACGTTTGGCATGTATCACAGGTGGGGGGGTCTTCTCTTTTAAACAAGTATTCGTGTGTGATCCTGGAGTGGCCTATACGAAGTCTAGAGATAACTACTTGGTCATTTCTATTTGGTGGAAGAAACATACGGTTCTTTGTTAACGGTTTAATCTCCTTCAGTTTTGCGTTGCTGTTGGCCCATTGATGCTGCCATACGTTCTTCATAATTTCTTTAAAGTTATTCTTTAAATCTGTTGACATATAAATAGGTGTCAGATTTTGAGAAGTAGTTCCTTCTTTGGCCAATTTATCAGCTGCTTCATTGCCATCGATGCCGACATGAGAGCATACATAAGCTATAGTTACGGAGTTTGGTACAAATTTTGACAATTGCTGTTTAATTAATTGTACAAGAGGATTAGCAGGGTACAGCTGGTGCAATGCTTGTACTGAACTCAATGAGTCAGTGAAGATAACATAGGTTAAACCTTGATGTTGAACTTGATCATCCAGTGCATAAGTGGTAGCTTGGAAAATAGCATAGAGCTCTCCAGTGAAAACACTGCATACTGTAGGTAGTTTGTATGTTTTCCTAGTATCCGTTGTTACAAAAGCTGCTCCCACACCGTCTTCTGTTTTGGAGGCATCAGTGTAGATTAATTTTGAGTTCGCGTAACACTCGCACATCTCACAATAGGCACTTCGAATGAT
>JABXWE010017591.1:0-44374 GCA_014611495.1 Limonius californicus
ATATAATAATATGTTGTAATCCTAACCTAACCTAACCCAACCTAACCTAACCTAATCTATCCTAATTTTTTATGTTTTCTCATGCTGTTCAGTATTTTAAACTCGATATGTACTATATAAACATTAGTAATTATAATAAATACCAGTAAAAGTAATTAATTTACGTACATTTATCAAACTAACCAATAACACATTTTGGAAACTATATAAAATTACCGGTGAACGTGAATAATTTGCAGACAGTTCTTACATTTACCAAAGCTATTGGTGATTATAAATATTACCCGGCTGTTATACATATTAACCGATTTCTTAATGGACAAATAGTAATCACAACAGTCTAGATCAGCGTTTTTGTTATAGTATTAGTATTGACTATTCATTGGTAAAGTAGAGGATATTTAATTTCACTAAATAGCTAACAGGTTGTTCGATTTATAATACAGTGTGTGTATCCTAAAATGGACAAAAAGAAAACACTACGAGTTAAAAAAAAACTGAGCAATAAAGTCTAATATCAGTTTGTCCAAAAATATTTAAGTTCTGAACTACATTGTATTAGCATTTAAAATCAGTAAATTTGGCAATTTTGCACACCTCTATTGTTTTCTGTATTATTAAACAGAAATAATGTAATAATTCATCATGAACGAGTTTCTTAGGTAATAACCAAAGTAATACCACTTTAAACTTCAATCACAGATGTTTTGATATTAATTATGTAAAAAAATAAGCCAACTTTACATTACTGATGTTTATTGTTTTTATAACAAATGTTCAAAATGAGCACCATTAGTCCTAGCGCATTTTACTACCAAGATTCGAGGCATACTATCACCAGCTATAATTGCGACACCTATTTTAATTCAGAAAATTAATTCTTCTTCATTGGCAACTGACATCCTATAAACCATATTTTGAAAGAATCTCCGAAGAAAGTAGTCTAAAGGAAAATCGGGCGATCTAGAAGGGCATGTGGTGGGTTCTTCACGACCAATCGATCTTGCTTGGATAATTCTCATTAAACCAGTCTCTTGTCCTAGCCCTCAGTGTGTCGGAGCCCATCCATTTGGTACCACATTATAGGCGTTGAGCCAGAGGGCATGTGCGGTTTCCTTTCTGGGGAGTAAGTGTAACCTACAAATTTAGATTCGTCATGAAGGTAGGATAAATGTTTGGTATGATACTTCGTAAAATTCGGTAGCTTAGTGACGTTATGACGTCACAAAGATGGCCGCCGCCGGGCGAAAATCTTAGTTAAGCATTCTAAAGTCTGGTTTCATGTGTAAGGAGTAAAAGTATCATAAAAAACGAAAACGTATAAAAGTGAATGAAAAGGAACTAATTCTGAAAGCAGATAAAGGCTTGTTTGCTCAGATGGCAATTGTTGCTCAATGCAGAGATCTTGACATGAGAACTGTTTTGTCATATCCACTGGGACCTCTACCATGGGCTTTAGCTGTAACGGATGGAACAATAAGAAAAACTAATAAAGCTAAACTATTTGAACTCTTAAGTAAGAACTTCCCCCTAGCAGAAGTACTACCGGAAAATTCTGCGTATGTTATCGATGGAATGGCCTTAGTACAACAATTAGTTGAGGTACCAAACACTTTTGGACTCCTAGCTAATAAATTATTTTCCAGAATTGTTCGGGAAGCGTATTCACGAATCGATATTGTTTTTGATACGTACAGAAGTATATCAATAAAGAATGCTGAGAGACAACGGCGTGGAACGTCTGAAGCACGTAACTTTTCTAGCATTAAAGCCGCCCATCCTATAACCAAATGGAGACAATTCCTAACAGTCTCTCAAAATAAATCGGAGCTTATCAAATTCCTGACGCACGAGTGGCAACAACCGAAATACACTAACCGGTTGGGGTCCAAGGTTATGTTTGTGACGTGTGAAGACCGCTGTTACCAATTAACATTAAGTAACGCAACAGAAGTAACATCATTGAAGTGTTCTCACGAAGAAGGAGATACACGTTTATTGCTCCACGCACATCATGCAGCAAAATGTGGATTTAAAGATGTAATTATTCACTGTGACGATACTGATGTCGCTGTTATAACACTACATACCATACCTACCTTCAACGAACTAGGATGCAATATCTTCCTAAGAAAGGGAACTATCAATCGGCTGAAATACTTCAATATGAACGAAATGTTTGCTGATATAGATGAAGATATGTGTCTAGCATTACCAGGTTTGCACGCTTTCACGGGCTGCGACACAGTGAGTGCGTTTGCAGGGAAGGGAAAAGCTACAGCCTTGAAGGTCTTGCGCAAAGACAAAGAATTTGCAAGGGTCATGTTTAAACTGGGAGAAACTGTGGGTGTATCTGAGGAAACAAAGGTAGTTTTCGAGACATTTGTATGTAGGCTGTATAGCAACACTACCAAAGTCACAAGTATCAACGAGCTAAGGTACATTTTATTCTGTAGCAAGCAAGGTAACATTGAGTCGCACAATCTTCCTCCATGTCAGAACACACTACAAAAACATATAACAAGAGCCAATTTCCAAGCAATGGTCTGGAAGAAGGCACTAGATCCACAGCCAGGCATTCCATCACCTGAAGGTCATGGATGGTCAATTCAAACAGAGAGTGACGGTAATTCAGTGTTACAGATCGATTGGATGAGCTGTGCGCCAGCACCTCTTGCTGTTCTTGAATTATTGTCATGTTCCTGCAAGAAAGATTGTGAGCCGAATACATGCTGCTGTATCAAAAATTCATTGAAATGTACGGATATGTGTAAAATTCAGGTTTGCAGTAACTATTCACAACCAGATTATGTTTTCGAAGCTTCATCGGACTCAGACGACGGTTCAGACGATGAATAATCATTGTTTCTTTTGAAAATAGATATATATGCTCTGTATAATGTTATACAATACATAATAATATTAATATATAATGATGTATAATATAAAGACAATGCATTTTTATTTTAAATTAAGTTTAGAATTTAGGTTTCAATTCGAATTTGTTAAACAGAATTAAGTGAATACAAAGTCTATATCAAATTATAAAGCAGTATCATGAAAACCGCTTAGCTGCCATCTTAGCTACCAACTTTCACAAAGTATCATCCAAATCATTGATCCTGTCTTTATGTTTGATTGAAATTAAAATTTGTATGATACTGGTAGTCCTCACAAGTTGATCCTGGCCTTAAAACGGTATACTACGATTTTCATTTGGCGGCCATATTTGTGACGTCATGATGTCACTAAGCTACCAAATTTTACAAAATATCATCTTGAATAATAATCCTGGCATTATGCTGCACCGATATTTGTATGGTACTCTTAATCCTTACAAATGAAACCAGACTTTGGAATGGTAAACTATAATTTTAGCCCGGCGGCCATCTTTGTGACGTCGTAACGTAATTAAACTACCGAATTGCACAAAGTATCATCTCAAACATTGATCCCAGCTTTATGCTAAATCAAAATTTGTATACTTTTACTCCTTACACATGAAACCAGACTTTAGAATGCTTAACTAAGATTTTCGCCCGGCGGCCATCTTTGTGACGGCATAACGTCACTAAGCTACCGAATTTTACGAAGTATCATACCAAACATTTATCCTACCTTCATGACGAATCTAAATTTGTAGGTTACACTTACTCCCCAGAAAGGAAACTAAATCGTCCATTTTTGACCACCTGGCTCAACGCCTATTATCATTATGAAGCTTTGCAGGCCTTATAGGCCCATTGCTTTGATGTGCGTCAAGGCTAAGCTAGTTTGTACAATGCACAACAGGGCCCGACTCTGCGGGTTGCAGTGTTGGTGGTAACCGTGCTTAACCTGGTTCGTGCAATTTGTATTCGTGTCTGGTCTTGTTATTTCTCTAGTGCGACCATAACACGAGAGTGCCATTAATTTGCCCTAATGGCAAATGGGGACCGGGACCCAGTACCGACCAACCAAGGAATTAGAAAATTTTTCTGACCCTTGAAGTGATTCGAACCGGGAAGCGTTTGGACTATTACATCCAAAGCCTGACTCTCTTACCACTGAACCACTCCAGTTCTCATTTGGTATCACATATCCGTTCTTAATCTTATCACTAAAAGCACATCGTCTAACGAACCTAATAAAACGTTAATGAAAAAATTGACATAACTGTCTGCAACTAAATAACGTACAAGAATAGACACATCGATTAATCGACTTCCTATTATTGTAGCCCAAACAATAACATTAAAATGCACTTCATGATTCCCTTACATGTTTTGAATAAGGATTCTGTAGAACTCATACATGCGTATGGATGGTATTAAAAATTCCATCTCGAATAAACGTAGTCTTGTCTATTCATAAAATATTACTTAATATAATAAATATTAGTCAGTTAGCATTCGTGATGATTGACCAACCATGGCAAGATCTTACACGTATTGGAAAATCCTCCGATAATAACTCGTGGTTTTACTCGCTCTATTTCCAAACTAGTAAGTTCTGTTTACCGTCCACGGGTGGTAAGTAAAATCGGACGACAACCAACGCTTTCATATTACTGTTTACACCATAGAAACAGCATTATGTAACAACTAAGTCAAAGTAACTTTAGATAATTCAGTTGTCATTTTTAGGCAATGCTGCATTTTTTCGTTATTATTGTATTGTTTTAATCGTCCAAAAATTACAATATACAGTTTAGGGATTAAGTGAATTTTGCACTCGTCTCGTAGCAGTAAACTACACTTACCAACGTTTATGCTTAAGCAGTGTAAACAAAAACAACGCCACGTTTATGTTGCAAAGTGTATGGTTACCTCCCGTTTTTTACTCGCCGTCCTTGAGCTTTTTGTATGATTTATCACCTTGCGGAAATAACAACCAAAGCTGAGATGGTAAACAGAACTTACTGTCTTGGTACTATCTCAGTAAATGCGTGAAAGTGCTCGATAATGCAAAAATAACTCCTATGGTGTTTATTCTTTAGTAAAATCTATTTAATACGTTACAAGAATATACTTGTTATATTAGTAAAATATACTAACACTCCTACTTAAACATTATAAATCGTCAATTTTGGAAATCCGAGCTAATTGGGACTACGGTGTGTTGGGATTAAAAAACTCTTCGAATTACTGGGTCTATACGGGGTATCGGTTTCATAAATCCCGACCATGCCCTGTAAAGTGTGATAGTCACCCAAAACCGAAACTAAGAAAGTTATATTTATTGCTCCTAATTAAAATGACTGAATCTCATTATCAGAATACGATTCTATACGAGGAATTCATGATAACGTTTTTCCCCGAAAAATGCAACATTTATTGACTTAGAACTTTATAATACAATTTTTATTTCCGTGTTTATTTTATTAAAAATACATAGGGGAGATAAGCGATAACAAAACATTTAATCTGACTTGCTGTGCACAGCCCTAGAATGTTACAATATGCATGTGTTGTAGCCAATAGTTGAAATTTTAAGTTTGCAATTTTGTATTAATTTGTATTGTTGAAAGTAGGTACTCTTTGAGTACCTCGCCGAACATAGTCCCAGTTTTGAGATGATACCCTTTATAAATCTAGTAAGAGACTGAACATTTCTGTAGTCCGAATACACCTTAGTCCAAATTCATTAGAATTATCAACGTTGCACTATATTAACTGCAACTTTTGAATGTTACAATAATTGGGTTCGTAACTAGCACACTACAATTTATAGATAAAAAACAGTAAACTATTTTTAGACAGTTATCTAAAAGATATTCGATTCTGCTAATTTTCGTAAAACTATTTTGAAGGATTTTTTGGAAGTATTCAAAATCAACAGTAAGTTGGTAAAGTAACTTCATATACAATTTAATCTACATCTGCTGTTTTATTGATGTTACCAATATACAGGAATTACTTTTAGGAAAAAACTTGCAGATTAGTACATTTGCTGAAATATGGGAAGTTTTATACTGTGGCATTCGAAACGTGTTCTCAAGTAGCCATTTTTATGCGATCAGCAGACAATTTTCATAAACACATAAGTTTTTATGTATTACATATCTTCATAAAAAATAGTAGTTTAAAACGTTATTAAATCAAATAAATATAAGAGTACTATATTATTCAGTCGTTGTATGTTTTGTTGTACTTACAAGTATTTCTTTCTTATAGGTGTATGTTTTTTTTTAAATTTATTTATAACTTTACAATCTGTCACGAAGTGACATTCAGTAAATATCTGGACATAGAATATAGGACATGTAGGAAGTTTTCCAATGAAAAATTCCCTTATATTACACATTTAGAGTTGAAAATAAACAATTATTTGTAGATAAACAATAAACAAATGATCAAAGGAGCAAATAAACAAACAAATGTTTTGTCATTACACTTACACACCTTATACGAAACAATTTGGGAGATCCATTGGTTTGAATCTTTTGAGCCTAGGCTCTTCATCGTCAGAGTCGAGTAAACACTCCACTAGTAAGTTTGGATGGGATAGGTGTATGTTTTGGTGAACTATTGCTTTCGTTTCGTTTGCCATTTTATTTTATGTCTACTCCTAGATATTTATTAGGGTTTATTCTATATAACTAATGTAATTAATAACACATATTCTATAATTAGTTCGTTCGTACAAAACCGTTACATACAAAAAAAATATTTATTAAATACCACATAATGGTGTCAATGACGGCTCGCGGGTTAAAATAGGTGAAGTGCTATTATAATAACCCTAATAATAACAAATAGAAAAAATATAATTCAATGTCAACTTACCTAGTTTTTGTAGACCAAGTCTATCCTTCTGTCCTTTAATGCAGCAAAATTATTTATTATGTCTTCGTAAAATGGTGGATTTATTTATTAATTCTAATAAGAATTCTTTATGAATTGAAAAATTGGCCAAAGAAGAAAGCCTTTCTTGAGATACTGCATTTCTTAAGTACGTGTTTATTCGTTTAAGGCAAGAAAAACTTCTTTCCACTGATGCACTTGTCGACGGAATAGTTAATACGAGGCAAAACAATTTGTAGGCTTCGGTAAAAATTTCTTTGTTATCATTGAGATTTTCTAGTAATTCTTGGGTCTGTAGATTGCGGTAACTTTCATCGGCATAAAGAAAATTTAACTCGTTCTTAAGACCCTGACTTTTTGTAAATATTTTGCCATAAAATTGACCTTAACTTTCAAATGCTTTAGACGGAAAACACGAATCATATTGTTCGAATTTCCGATTTCGTAGTATCAGCCAAAGACACGAATTGTAACTTATAGCAGTCTTGAAACCCTACTTCCATTTCCATTACAATGTGATCCAGTCCTCCATAAAACAAAATTCTATATTTTCTTCTGTGATTATTTGTAAGGCTAGCGTATTCCCGCTTAGTGCGCTTAGAAATATCGATTTGTGTTATTTGTATTTCCTTAGTGTTTCCGAAGAGCGTATCAAATAAATCGTCATTCCTTTTCCTCTTTAATAGTTTTATTTATTTTTGTAACACAAAAATTAATACATCCAATGATTTCTTTTGGAGAACATCAAATAATATGTCAGTGAGAAAAAAAAAAGATCATTAAATACTACAGCTAAAAATGTGAATTCAAAATTGTTGTATTCGTTTGAAAACCGACGGTCAAACCCGAACATACAGTTAAGCGGCTGTTTGCGACTGAACTCTTCACTCGCGCGATTCGCCGTGAACAAATTGTAGATATTGACGTCGGCGTTACCCATGACAACGGAGGTATAAGTGCAGAGTTAAAATACGTTTGGGGCTGACTCTTCACTACAACTGCACGAGTGTTATAAGTAAGATTTTTTATGGTCACTCTGCTCACGCTCGACAGACTGCTTTTAAAATTTTAATTTTAAATACAGAGGGACCAGAAAAAATGTAATGTGTTTGTTTTCACTAAGCTTATTGTATCTACGAGTATGTATGCCATAAATAAACGACTCCTAATAGGTGTAATGCCGATAAATAATTTGTTATGTAATTTAAATAAATATTAGCAATTGAATGAAAATTTTAGGTGAAGAGGCACTTCACCTACTTCACTTGGCCAGCCGCCACTGATATGGTGTTTGATCACTTATCTCGTCTTCCTTAAATTTTTGCTATATTGCACTTTAACAGCGTATACATACAGTATAATGGTAGTCACAGTTTTACATATTCTTCTTCTACAAAATTCAAAACTGCATAATGGAATCGCATATTACATAACTTCTTACTGTTAATTACAATTTCTATATCGGTTTAGAAATTTTATTATTATTGCTATGTTAAATGCATTTACATTTTACCTAACTGGCATTGTTATCGGTAACGTAAATGTCTAAATAAAAAAAGAATTGTGTGACCACTACCTAAATCTTGTGGCCATTTTTGCTGTCACTCTTGAAAACCACACAAATATATTTTAATTTTACTAGCACTTAAAATTGATAAGTAGAAATGTAAAACATTTCCTATAGCACCGCTTAACGAAAATAAAGATCAGTTTTATTGTTTGGCAATAACAGATAGCTTTGTAAAACTATTGATAGTAACTTTTAGTGCGAAAATGACAGTTCTACTTCTAGGTTATGTTAAATATTTATTGACGACACTTATAGGTTAAATATATTCTCTCTGGTAATTTCCCGTTGCTTTCCACAGAGAGGTATCTTGTGTAGGGGGTTTATAGTATACGCGTCTTGTTACTGTCAGCAGTCGACCACTCCGCAGATAGAGGCATTAATAATTGTAACCTAAGACTAATGGCTTCACCCGGTCAAGTACCGAACTGTAATAAAAGAAGTTTCTTACTAAACCCTACCTTCACCAGGATTAGAACTCGAGTTCCAATGGGTGGGAAGCTAACGCTTTTACCACTGCGCCAACAGGCTTTCATGTTGCCACATTGGACAATAATAAGAATCAAACGCGTTTATTTTATGGAAATTAATCTAAAACGTAATTAAAGATAAGTTTTGCGTCTACATGTGGTTTCATTAGATCAGCATTTCAATAAAAATAAGTAAGTGCTACTGATAAGCATATACAGGATATTACAGAATAAAGTTTCGAAACTTGAAGCTTATCAAAATAAATGAAAGAATCTAGGTAAACATAGATCGATATACATGTACCACCACGGATTTACAGGCCTTCAAAAACGTCAAAAATGTTGTTTTTCTTGAATATCTCTGGAGCTAATAAAGTTATAACCATCAAATTTTGTACAGAATTACAGGTAAGTAATACCATTCTGTGTTCGAATTTGCAAAATACTGAAGGGGTTTGGGTGCTTTTCTACCCACACGTTTTTATGTGTAACCCAATTTCAATTTAACACAGTTAAATAAACTGCATTAAATTAAAGTTAAATTTATATATAATTTTTCTAAAATAAAATAATAATATTAAACAAATAGAAAAATTTGTTACAAACAATTTGTGTTACGTTACGTTATCAACAGGTGATAAATATACAAGACTTTTGCGTTGGCCCCAAAAGTAAAAATTCAAAGGATTTAAGTCTAGTGGTCTAGGTGGCCAAGCTTTTGAGCGTGTTTGTCCAAAAGCATTATTCCAATGATTTCTCAGTATCATTGCAAAACGGACTGGAGCACCATCGTGGCTAAAGCACATATTTTGTCGGATATTTAATGGGACGCTTACAACAACAGTGGTAAGTCCTGTTGTAGAAACTCCAGATAATTTTGATCATTCGGTCGTAGTGAAAGCATAAGAGGTCCCAAGAATACATCACCAACAATACCAACCCATACATTAAGAGAAAATTTTTGTTTGATATCTGGATTCTCTGATGTCATTTGGATTTTCGTCACACCAGACATTGCTATTATGAAATTTAAAATATCATCCTGATTAAATCCTGTTTCGTCTCTAAACAACACCAAACTATTAAGTCTGGTGTATTTACTTGACGTCACAAAAATCAACGACAAAGTTCAACCCTTGCAGGATAATCATCAGGGCTAAAACTCTGCACACGTTGAAAATGGTATAGATGTAAATGATGGTTGTGTAGTTGAAGTTCAATAATGCCCAGGCCGAGTGAAACAAATGAAGCAGGTCTTGATTTTCAAATAAGCGACAATCACGTATCTATCGTGGAAATATATGCGAGGGTTGGAACTTTAATAGTGGCAACTATTTATTTACAACTGATACAAAAGAGATACGTATTACCAAATTTTACTGTCCTTCAAAGTAGTCACCAGCATTGTGTACAATCCGTTGCCAGCGATCTAAAAGTCGTAGGATACCTTTAGCAGCGCCTCTTGTGTTGATAGTTCGAATGGAGCGGTCTACTACCTGAATAATCTCTAGAACAGTTCTGAAGCGAATGCCACCAAGTGGTTCCTTCATCTTAGGAATCAAGTCAAAGTCACAAGGGCTTAAGTCCGGGGAGTATGGTGGATTGTACATTACTTCCCAGCCCCATCGATCGAACATATCAGCCACAGCTTGTGCTGCATGCGGCCGAGCACTGTCCTGCAAAATGATGGGTGGGCTCTACAGAAAGTGTCACCGCTTCTTTCTCAAAGCTGGTCACAGGTTGTGTTCCAAAAATGAACAGTAATACTGAGCATTGACGGTCTGCTGTGGGGGAACGGTATGCGTTAGGATAACACCATCAGAGTCGTACACGAGAATCACCATAACTTTCACATCGCTGGGGTTCTGACGAACTTTCGATTTTCGCGGTGAGCCGTAATGACGCCACTCATTCGATTGGCGTTTCAGTTGTGGCTCGTACGATTTGGCCCATGTATCATCCAGCGTAATGATACGGCGTAAGAAAGCCTCACCTTCGCGCTCATAGCGCTCGAGGTGGTTAAAAGCAGCGTCGTATCTTAGCCATTTCTGCATTTCCGTCAAATCATGTGGAACCCATGGTGATGCCATTTGTCATGCCCAGGCGTTCCTTCAGAATGTGAAGCACAGTCGTATGCGCTAATCCTGTCTCTCGGGCCAGCTCAAGAATCGTATGGCGTCGATCACTGTCCAGTAACGCGGCAAGAGCATACACTTCTTCTTCACTGACACTAGGACAACCTGGCTGACGCATGTCATCCACATTTTGACGTTCCTCGTTGAAGGCTTTTACCCACCTTGCCACTGTTCTGTATGGTAATTCAGATTCCCCGCAAGCCTCTTGAAGACCTTGATGACACTGTCGTGCTGTACGACCTCTGGCACATTCAATCTTTATCCAACTCCGTTGTTCCTGTTTCGAAAACATCGTGACAACACTACACTACATTAGACCGCCAGCTAACACGAGGCTCTGTTCTTCTCGTCAGTGCTTATGCACGTGATGTGGGAAGGGAGAGTCGATTTGCTCTGAGATAAGGTAGGTATGTAACTAACGTGTGGCATAAGAGACATTATTTGGTTCCATCTCTACAGCAGTGTTGCCACTATTAAAGTTCCAACCCTCATACATAGAAATTGACACTAAACAAATATAGCCACAGAAAATTAATCGGAACATGTATTACTGTATTAAAGAATTCTGAATATCACCGCCGAACTTTAGAAGCCTTGCAATACCTTAGAATAACATGTAATGAAATTTCAAAAATCATTGTCAATATACATCTGGTCTATTCAACAAAATGTAAATTCACATGTCGCGGGACTAATAGCCAATACTGATGGTGCCCTGTAAAATTATTATTTATAAATAAATACATACATCTGCGCATATGCACTCATACCCTTAAACTATAATGTATTATAATAGTAGTAGTAACAAATTTTACTGTGTGTTGGTAGTTCCCAGATTGATGCAATGATTGCAGAAAAATAGTTTGTCTTTCGACATCATCGGGAAATGTAAATATTATTGTATTTTCATCACTACGATAGTTTAAAACGGCGCATTTCATAACGTATATAACAACAAGAACAATTTCACCGTTGTTTTATTATGAAATGAAAAGTATGTCAGTGCCACTTAACACATCCTACGACGCCACTGATGTAATAATTTAAATTTTGTTTGTCAATTATCAATTAAAGTATGAAAAGATTTAAGGACAGCGACATGCGGAGCTCAGCCTATTACAAGTGAAAAGTAATTAAATACATACATACATACATTAAATTACAATTACTCTTAAGTATGTACGGTTTCAATTAGCACAACCAAAAAAGTAATTCGGTGCAACAATTACACTAGACAAATAGTAGTTAATTACAATTAATTATTACAAACAAACAAAATGTAATTAAGTAAAAGCAGTATAATCATAATAACTTAGTAGGCTCATCAAAAAAGTTGTGGCGAACTTTATGTAATAGAGTACAATACTGAATAACATAGTTTTCCTTCTACAGAGTGAGTATGCGAATTAGCTTGATATCAATATTTTTAGGTAATAAGCGGTACCCCCTATGCACTATAAAATACATTTGCTGTAATCAATAACAGTTGACACGAACTAATATTATGTAAATACAAAATGTCACAATGAAAACTATCTGGGAAAACAGTATCGACGCAACTCTGTTTTGCTGGTATGTGATGTCTCCTAGGTGTTTCTTTGTTTTATTACCGAACTGCAGACATATCCATAACATTTATCTAAATATTTCAGGAAGTAAATGATTTTAACAAAATGATGTATTACAGAGAGCCACATTCCAAGTAATGATAAACATTAAAAGTATTAATTTCTGAAAAGTAGTTTCTAAACATTATTTAATCTCGCCGGAATAACCAAAACGTGTTTTTTGCAGTACCTACACATATGTTTTCTAATATTTCAAATAAGCGAGATGTTAAGTGGTGCGCCTTAGCAGACGCACTCTGTTTATTCATAAATAAAAGAATTGAAAGAAAAATATAATTTATTTAAACTTTAAGCGATTTATAATTACAAAAACAACAATTACAGGAAACAGTTCGTGCGAACATCTATCCAAAACTAATATCTATTCAAAATTTACTATATACTCAGTGGCGGCCGGTGAGGTTTCAACAAGGTGGGGTGCATTTTAATTTTGAAAGCATAAATATATGTTATTTTAAGAAAAAATTCACCTGAAATTAATGTGAAGTTCTTAAAAACATGTTAAAAGTTTAAAAGTTTATAAAATCCATTCTTATAAGTTTCTTTCAAACAATAATATAAGGTAGTCATCGAATCAGTAATTACTTAATTAAAGCCCGCCCAAACACATTTAATTTTTAAAATTAAATTCTGCTCGTCGATTTTTCATCGAAATAAATTTGTCCCCAACTTTTTCTTAAAAATTATCTATTTCGTCAACTAAACTCCTGCTGATAGGCATTGTAGCCAAAGCATTCCAGCGATCGTTAAGTATGGTGTGTCGTAAAAAGCATCTTTTACACACTTTAATGTGGAAAAGCAACCTTCAGCTTCGGCGGTTGTCATAGGATAGGTGATGTTACAATAATATTTAGAAGTTTCAGTGTTTCCATAAGGTTTCTTCAAGATTATTATTTAATAAAAATGTTAAAATATTCATAGCACCAGATATTTCTTTAAAGTCGGATCTTGTGCATATAACTTCTAACTCGCTTTTTAACCTCATCTAGAGAGCATGGTATAAAACAAAACTACTCTGTCTAAAATATCCACCGGAACGTTTTTATAGAATTTTGAAAAGGAGCTATTGTTCAACAATGCAGCTGCTTCCAAATGACCTCTAAAAGCCAATCGTTCTTTCATTTGGACCAAGATTGTGTCACAAACCTCCTTAGCAATTACACTTCGTCTGTCTTCATGATCAGTGCTTTTTCGTTTTACTTCAATCAATTTTGAATCAACTTCCTCCTGAATATTATCTGTCCAGACTCTCATAAGGAAATACTTTCTAAGAAAACAGAAATATCCTTCTGAATTTGAACACTGACTCTATTTCTTGACTGTAACTGATTATAAAGTATATCCACATGTGGCAAGATGTAAAAAAATGTTAACCAGAACATGAACTCTGGATCCTCTAATGCGAATCTCAAACCGTAGGCTTCATAAGTTGTAGCGCCTTTTAGCCGTTTATTTTTAATTTCTTCAAACGCCTAAATAAGAGCATCCTGATTTTCATAAACTATATTAACTAAGCGTATATTGTAGTTCTGACGTGTGGTAGCTACTTTACTTTTTTTGGTAATCGTCTTTTCATAATATCTTGTAATATGTCACAACCATGTGAGGAATTTGAAAGAAAGGCTAGAATAGCTGACAAGTTTTGGAAAAATACTTGTACTCTTGAATTCTGTGACGCTGCTTTTTGCATGAAAACGTTCAATTCATACGCATAGCAGTGGACAAAATACGCACAAGGGTATTTCTGTTTAATTTTCGCTTGTAGACCCCCGGTTTCACCGCTCATAACATTAGCACCATCACAAGTTTGAGATATTGATTTTTGTAGATTATGTGATATCAGAGGATCGATTTCTTGCAAGATGGAAATTTTTAGCCCTTCTGCAGTTTTACCCTTGATTTGCAAAAATCTCAAAATCGTTTATATACTCTACCTGTATAAACATACCTAAATATTAAGACCATCTGGCACTGATTTGACACATCTGTTGTTACGACGCACTGAATGGCTAAAAAGTCAGATTTCCCTATTTGGTCAGAAATTTCTTCTCTACATCATGCAATCTAAAATTTCATTTTGTATTGTCTTTGATGTTCCAGCAAAAACTGTAGCACTTTCCAAATGTTCTTTAAATGCATAATCTAATTCTGCAACAAAGTCCATCAGTTCCCTAAATATATCCCGATTTAGTGAATCCTCACTTTCACCGTGACCTCGCTACAACATCTTATACAGCTAATAATTCGTTTTAATACGTGCCTGTTTTTTCTAACCTTTTCGTTATGTTTAGCGACACTTTCGCTATAGGCCGAATACATACATAAACAGATTGAGAAATTCAAGTTTTAGT
Source organism: Limonius californicus (assembly GCA_014611495.1). Classification (NCBI taxonomy): domain Eukaryota; kingdom Metazoa; phylum Arthropoda; class Insecta; order Coleoptera; family Elateridae; genus Limonius; species Limonius californicus. The sequence goes on from JABXWE010017591.1 coordinate 14,937, forward strand.
AATATTATTTTAAAAACGAATTGCTCACTGTAGTTACTACTGGACAACGTAATTGACTAAATTTACAATTAGTGTAAATAAATCAAATAATGAAATATAGTTATAAATACTGTGAATAAAATAGTAATTACATACAATTACAATTACTTGAAATACTAATTAAGTACTACTATATAATTAGTATAATTAATTACCACCACATATTTACTGCCATTAATAAGTTATCCAACTTTAGTCATATGTCGGGTTCTTTCGTTTTTGCATAATAACTCAATTATGTTAAAAAGTACCCTTCATTTATCAAATCGTTATATATCGATTCCAGTAAGATGGGTTTAATAAAATATCGAAACATTTTTAGGACACTCTGTATAAAGAATGAACTTTTTTTTGCACAAGTAATTTTTAGTTCCACCCTTCATGTGGGCGATGAAACAGCTATTTTTTTGTAACCAAAGTTGTCAATCCGGTTAATGCTATAGTTTAGTAAACCCGGATCTAACGATATTTCAAGAATCTACCATAACCCGGCTATTTATAGCTTAGTCTAGCCTGCGGTTGTCTAGTTTTACCATATAGTTTTCTCTTTCCTCTGCATTTGGCTGCTAGTTCGTAGACATCTTCCTATGACCGATAGGTGGGCTATGGGATGTTACGATGAGTCACTAATCAAAATTCTTTTACATCTTAATGTTCAGTATTAAACTTGTTCGCTTCACTGCACATTTTAATTCTTTTATGCAAATATCTCCAGTTTAAAGATTCTAATCGCCGAAGACATAAGAAATACCAGCAGTTAATGAGGTGCCAGTTGGTAGAGCATTAACCCCATGCAAGCTTATTATTTAGATACCTGTTCGCAACGTATTTATTAAAGCTGTGCTTGTCAAACCTCTTTTGTTGCTTTAAGTTGTGGTTGCTTTTCCAACTTTTCCGCGTAGTTATATACGTATAATTTTAATTTATTGTATTCTTATATCTTTAAACGCTATTTATTTTATTGTCAACTAAGTACAAGCACAAATAATTAGAAATTTCTTAAATTACTTAACTGTATTTTCTAAGAGCGTACGTGTAGTCAAGTAACGTCTTTGAGAGAAGATAGAATAACAATACACCTATGCTGCTTCCGCCATACATACGAACAGCATTTCTCTCACAAACATACTGTATAAGACAACTTGATATAACGATGTGATTGAAACGTGGACCATGTATTTTTTAAAAACTGTATAGTAATGCAATCTGATATACATCAGTACTTCACCTCATATATATTTTATGCCACTTCTACTCTAATTTAATTTTAAATGTACACTGACAATCAAAATATAGTATATGAAAGGTCGAAATCTGCGAATATCGTTTTAAAAGGGGTTTCAAGTAAAATGGGATAGTTCAGTTTAATTTTTAAAAGAAAAATCTGTTTTAGCGAATTAAGTAGGTAATCCTCGTGTAATTGTAAAATTATGTACATAAAGAACGAACTATTGAAAAGTGTGGGGAGTGACTTGGCATTAGAACTTACAAACCGATATAAAATTATCTTAAGCCATGAAAAAATACCGTGTGGAAAATCAGTATAACAATTCCTTTATTCCTAAAAACCCAGAAAACTATAAAGGTATCACCTTATTGAACACGACACAAAAACTGCTAACTAAAATCATTCCGGATAAAATTTGCAGTTAATAGAAATCAGTGAGGAGCAGGAAGGTAAAATTCGATCTACAACGAACTTTATTTTCATAGTTCTCCAAGTAGTTAAGAAAAAACGTTTGAATTTTGCAAACTGCTTTCATGTGTTTTGTTGACCTTACCTTTCTATCGGATACCCTTACAAGCTGTGTCACAAATACCATCAAATACACTAAAACTAGTAAAAAATATTAACACAAACACAAAAACAAGGATAAAAATGAAAGACGAGCTAACTGACGATATAGAAACTCCGATAAGAATTAGGTAAGGCGAAGTCCTATATTGTTTCAAAGTCAAACCTTTACTGGGCTATCAATTAATAATGTAAATACATTTAAGACGTATCTTTATATAAACTCTTTTGTTTACTATAACCTAGAGAGCATCTACTCAAAATAGTAACACGTAACTTTGAAACACCCTGTATAGTTTAATTTAACATCAGCAACGTTCAGCAAGTTTACAAGAAGTAAATGTAATGGTTGCAAAAGATTTCATGAATGGTTTCTTATTTAACACATTTCGTCTAGAATTATCGGAACCTAAAAAAATGTCACCTAACAGGAAAAATTTCATAAAACCGTTTAAAAGGAGTTACATTTAAAAGTAAAAGTTGGAAAGAAATCAGAGCCCTTTAAAATCAGATTTTTGAACAAATCGTTGTACAGTAGCAAATATTACCTAAACTTTGTCGTTTTCGGAAAGTTAATGCCATCTTCTCTGCATTTCACTGCAACAAATTGTCTTTTGTCAATAACGATCTTTGTATATTGACTACAGATAGATGTATCTACATTCATAATTATCCACTCCTAATTGCTTGAAGTTAATTTTTTCAGAAATAGTAGAAAAGACTAGCCTTTTCTGATATTGTGGAAGTACATAATCGTTTTTCTCAAACAGATATGAACATACATTTTTTGCTATTAGACATTCAATTTTCAAAGTTGGTCATTGTTGTTTACCTATTCTTTTTTGTGCAGAGAAAGATATATAGATGCTCCAAGAAATGAACGCACCAATTATTAACGTTGCGATAAAAGAAAAGTAGTGCACTATCTACTTCAACCAAATGCATGGAATGAATGTCTGATACAAACCTGATAGACACATGTTACTCTTGGTCTGTTTCTACATCTTTAACTTTGTTAAAAAAAATTAATCAGTTTTACATGCATATTTACAATTTACTTGCAGTTTCGTTTTACTTTAAAACGTATCAAATCGTGTAGCTGTCATCAAACAATTGCTTGTGCGATCAGTCTTATTTAAAATGCAACATGTCTCAAGAAATTTAAGTCGTCATGAGTGTGTCGCAGCCCTTACTTTGTCTGAAGAAGGGTATTCTTTCCGCGCTATTGGGGTGAACCAGACAACCATTTCTCGGATCATCCAGCGTTTCAGAGAAACTAACGAATATGACAGGCGACCAGGGCAAGGGCGACCACGTGCTACTACCGCTGTTTCTTCGAATGCGTGCACTAAGAGAGCGCTTTACCAGCACAAGAGCCCTCCAAAGACAACTTTCAGCAGTACGTAATGTGCAGGTTAGCATTGAAACCGTTCGCCAACGTCTTGTGAAGGAAATCTGAGAGCCAGATTACCAGCTACTGGCCTACAGTTGACTGCAGACCACCGCAGACACAGATTGGATTTAACTAGAAACCACTTGAATTGGGAAAATGAAGATTGGAGACGCATTTTGTTCACAGACGAGACCAGATTTTGTTTGGAGAGTTGTGATAGGCGCATTCTAGTTTTTAGATGTCCAAATAAACGATATGCTCAATGCAATTTTTCCCCCACGACTGCATTTGCTGGTGGCTCAATAATGGTATGGGGAGGCATATCTTTCACGGCCCGCACAGACCTACACATCTTCCCCAACGCACTTTAAATGGTCAGAGGTACATTACCGATATCTTAGAACAGTATGTTGTGCCATATGCCCCATACATAGGAGACAACTTCTAATTAATGCACGAGAACACTCGGCCACACACAGCCAGAATTGTGCAAGAATACCTAGACGTCGTTGATATTCCTGTTATGCAATGGCCAGCCAGAAGTCCCGACTTGAATCCGACTGAGCACCTCTGGGACATTCTCGGAAGACAAGTACGATCTCTTCAACCACCCCCTGTAACTCTTGACGACCTAGGGAATTCATTAGTGGAAATGTGAGATAATCTTGAACAAGAGCAGTTAAGTGTGTTAATTTCAAGCATGGACCGTCGTTGTCAAGCTACCATAACAAGTCGAGGCGGAAACACAGCCTACTAAACCTGTAAACTTACAATTTTTCAGTTTTCGAATTTTAAGTTTTTTAATTTTTGCGTTGATTGTTGTTAAATTGCATTGATTGTTAATTTGGATAAAATATGGTTTACTTAATTTTAAGTATTATCTATGATTAAACGCACTTCATTACATGCAATACTTTAAACAATATTGCGATTGTTAGTTGTGGTGCGTTAATTTCTTAGAGCAGTGTATGTGGTCAGATGTTCTAACATTCTAAACCATAACCATGCATGTGATATGTGGTTGTGTGCATGTTGGTCAAAAATTGTTGCAAACGGCTAAAACAAGTGATCAAATTAAAATAAATCTTATTTAAAATCTTATTTTCATGGCATAGAAATAAAAATCGATAACAAGAGATTACCCCTGCCTTTGGAAAATGTTAAGATTACTATCTTTTTCCATATTACTAGTACATGCTGTATTTATCATATTGTTGATTCCTCCCGAAGAAGAATGTTTGATTGGAAGATCCAGACTGAAATTTATTTCTAAATGATATGATGCAACATACACCTCAATCTCGAAATTTTGGCTGTGAAGTTAAAATGTTGACTTCACTTTTGGTACTGAAGCCAAAACACTGTGTGCGTAATTACTACTTATTTCTGTGCCTCGTGATGACCATAATAGACTGGGGTAATAATAATAATTTGCTTCTCAGAACCACAAAATTTTTACTCTGAACTCTGTTTTGTTATAAGCCTTTTTGCATTTATTTACCAGACGCTTGAAACTTATTTTGAGTGGGACAGTTGCAACCACTAGTTCAAAAAACAGCTAACTCTATCTATGCAACTAACCCCTTCATAACGGTAGATTGCCAACCTCAAATTATGCAATTTTCTAAGAAACACACAAATACTACCTCATATCTTAATCTTATTGTATATTATCAGTTTCTTTTTTGCAAACGGGGCGATTCCCAACACCGCAACTGATTTCGTCACACATTCTCTAAACCTTTCGACTTTGGGAATTGTCCTGCACACATACATAATCAAAAATACTAATCATCACTTCAAACTCGTGCTCCATATACCTGCGAGTTCATATTTTTGACTGGAAAATCATTCGAAAGTCGAGCTTCCACTAATTGATAATACATTAGAAATGTAAGAAACAGTAATAGCTATTCAAATAATAAACATACAATTCTGGTACTTTATAGCCATGATCAAAAATACCACGACCTTTCCTACACATGAGCAAACTAGTATTTGCAAACAAATGGCGTGCGTGTACTAATGTCACTTTTACGTTGCAAAGATAAGGTGATATGAAAAGTATTCTCTTTACAGTATAAAGGAAGTATCAGTGATAAGCTTCGCGCTGCTATGTGCAACAACACCGGTTAGCCTCGCGGCTGATCTACCTTGAGCAATGGAGTACATCGACCCGAGTTGTAGAGATCGAGTCTATCTGCCATCACAGGATGACGGTGTCAATACCAAAGAATATCTTTCTAGGTAAGTTGGTTGCAATTTCAATAACTTTGTTCCCCAAATTAGTTAACAAAACTACAAAATGCATAAAATTTATCTTAAGTACTACTTCAGTTATTTTGCGCGACAATCAAGTACTAATATCGATCATAGCTACACGCTTCAAGAGTTCTCGGAATCGTAGCAATTTTTTTGTGAATAATTAAAAAATGATAATTTAAACTACAAAACCGCAGAGAAACTGTCAACCGAATGTATTCGGCTGCTTCTCTTTTCAAGACCAACTACGAACAATCTTTTTAACAGCATTTTCAAAAACCAAATATATTTAATTCGCAACTTTAATCATTCTAAATAAAATTTTTCGTCATGTCTATTTCCTTTGCAAAATATAAGTAAGTGACAAAAAAAGATAAGGAAATGAATGGCTATTACGCATGTACTAAGGAGTCGGTAAAATTTAAAAACAGCTTGGATATTTAAACAAATATCTACGGATGATTATGATAGAAGACTATTGAGAAACCAAGCTTCTATTAATAATATGTAAGGTTCATAGCGTTTCAGTTACATTATTTATTTTTAAATCATATTGAGGGGTCTTCGGTAATGCGTAAACGGTACAAACGAGGATCACGGCAATGATGATGGGATCACCCTAGTACCTTTAAAAACAATAAGCTTGTAAAAAAATACATTTCAATACTCTCAGGATAACTAAAAAAGATGAATAAAATAGTAAGCATTAAGGAAAGTACTATAAATTACAGTTTTATAAATTTGAATTTTTGGAGAGTAGTACACGAATAATGTGTCAGCAGTTTCACAATATTATCTTTATCATGCATTTATCACATGACACCATAGAATTACAAGAGCACTTAGAAACCAAGAAATTTCTCTCACGAAACAATCTTAAAGGGTGATATTGGAATTTTTGCATGAAAAGAAGATCAATCTAAAACATCTCTTGCTCTTTCGCGTTCTCGATGTCTCTCTTTCGCACACAGTTTTTGCCTCTCAAAAGGCGCAGTACGTATCAATCAATCCTCTAATTTAAAAAATATATAATATCTGTGATACGTTGAAAAATAGAACATGTTTATTTAATTCACTTACATTTTACAACATTCTGAAAAATTCAAATGCAATAGTTAGTTCCCAAAAATATTTAATTCGAAAATTTGTTGATTTATAGAAAACCATTTTTATAACACCCAGGTATTGTAGAAGCCTTCCTATGAAAATATAATATATTAAAACTATATTTTCAGAATAATCTACAGGAGCCCGATTTGCTAAAGCGACTTATATGTGAAATGTGCATTTATACTACTCAGAATTTATTTACACATTTATACAATGTTTTTTATAAAATTGGCAAATTGTAAACATATGTAATTGGTTGTTTAAACCTACAGATTTTTCATAAAATTGACAAAACCCTTACCCTTCCAGTATCACACGACAAATGTGGATCGTTTAGACGTAAATACAGATGAAAAAGTAGATTAATACATCACAATTAGAGTTGATAATCGAAGGTCTAAATACATTATGAAAAATATTATCTACCGTAGAGGAAATACATTAAATTAAAACAATAGTTTATAAACTGCAATTCAATTAGCGACGTAAAATATAGAAAATGTATAAGCAAATTAATAAATTCCTTTTTATGAATTAACTGTTATGAAAATAAGTTAATTTCGCAGGATCAGAACTACCAATTAAAAGATAACGATAAAACCACAAGCTGTTTTATCACATGCACTCATGTGTTATTAAATACTTCAAAGACAAATATCCTTAGCTGAAATGCTTTTCAAATTATTCACGGTGACACGGTGATTTTATAAACAGGGTTTGCAAATGATTCGATTTTGTAATTTATTTTCTTATATATTTTTAAAATAATACTGAGTGTAAATCGTTTAATACGGACATAGATACAGCATACATTGACCGTATGACGAAAAACAAGGACATCCTGAATCGCATCAAACATTATACTAGTCACTAGTGGATCCCCAAATGTTGCAAAATTGCCACATTAGCATTTCGCTTCGAGTCTGTAAGTATACATAGCTCAAATATAGTAATGTGATATACAGGATCGGCCAAAAGTAGATCACGTTTATTTTAGATAACTACGTTAAAATTATTTGAATCTCTATCCAATCCTACTAATATGTTTTGATATTACGTATATATTACAGAACAAAACGCTTTTCATTAACATATCAAAACAGCTTGCAGAAAATTAATTTTATGTAAAATCTTTAAAATAACTGCAACTGAATTATAAACTACGGCAAGTTTAAATTTCTACAGAAAAACACTGGGATTGATAATGTATAACCAAACAGTTATAATAACTGAGGAATCTTCTTCCACTCTTCCTGAAGTTGGGCAAAGTTTCGGGCGCATTCTTAGCCATCTTGTTTACCAAACTCTTTCCGCAACGGCTCTATGATGTTTCGATTGAGAGATTGGCTTGTCCAGTCCATAGGCGTCACCACTCCTATACATCAGCCGCACGGTGCTTTGTGTCGTTGTCTTGCTGGAGTATGAAGCCACGACAAAGGGATCGCTTTGAATACGAAAGCATCATATTTTCAAGAATATACATATACATCTTCCGATCCATAATAACTTCGATTCTATGAACAGAACCCGTCCTTTTTGCGGAGAAGGCCATGACCGAACCATCTACGTGCTTCATTGTAGGCATTTGGTACTTTGGGTCAAAATGTTTGCCTGTAGGTTGACGAACCCACTTTATACCGTCACTGCCAAACAGCATAAACTTGTTTTCGTCACTCCAAAGAACATCAACCCATTGCTGAGATGTCCAGTTTGGGTGAGCTTTACACCACTCCACTAGCTTCTTTATGTGCTTTGCTTTAATGGACGGCTTCATCGAATTCGCCTGCCCTTCAGTCCAGCCACCTGAAGACGCCGGCGCATGGTTCGTATAGATGTACCAGATACATCAGGAATCGATATATCCCTGATAATTCCCGGTGCCGTAAGACATGGATTGCTGCGACAAGTGCGAAGAATATTTCTGTCAATAATATGAGTTGTGCAACGCGGTCAACCGCTTCTACTTTTTTAAAGATAACCTCCCAGTAGCTTCCAACGTTGGAGAAATTTTGTTACCGTCGACTGCTCGGCTAGCTCGTTGACAGTCCTTTACTGCTTGCGGCCCTCTATACTAGCTTTTTGCTGCCGCTCGTTTAAATCTCGAGTACCGTGGGTCTAAGCCATTTTAAGACGTACTAAACTACAATATGTAACTGTCAAAACAGTAAACACAACCGAGTAACAAATTATAACTAAACAAAACAAAAGGTTTCTGAGATGAAATGGAATTGGTAAAATCAATAAACGACTTTGAAAATCATGATTTATCCAATAAAATATCGGCATACATTACCTACAAGCAGTAATTGCTGCCAGGTGTATATGTACAATAAAATGTTTACCCACTAAACCTAGTTGGACAAAAATTGCGCTCAAAAACCCAAAAAGTGATATACTTTTGGCCTACACTGTAGGAATGAAAATACGATACAGAAATATCTAGTCACGAAAACTACATTAAGTATATGCCGTCCTAATTAAACGATAGATATTAAAAATGTGATAGAGGTATTCGTACTGACAAAACCCACTATCTGGTTACGGGTGGCAAAGAGCAGGATTTGTGAAGAAATTAAATATTTGGGAATGGAGATTACTAAAGACGGAACAGCCATGAAGATATTAAGACTATAATCGGATAGGGTAGAAAGGCAGTACAGAAATTGAACTCGATGTGGTGGAGTGATATACTGACAAAAAGAAAACCAGAAGAAGTAAAATGTACATCAATAAATTTTTCCGACCTACGGTTCCGAAACGTGGACTATTAATAAACGAAATGAAGGAAGACAGGTTCTAGAAACCTTAGACAAAGTTGTAGAATGTTACGTCTGCAACGCAGTACAAATAATGAAATAAGGACCCGAATGAATGTGGAAAAGGCAATACTAGACTAAATTGAGAACAACTGTGTGGATTGGCAGTGTATAGATGGTCAAAAGAATTGTGGGTATGGACCCATAAGAAAGATGCAGGAGAGGGCATTGCCGAAGGAGATACAAAAAGCCAAGAAAATTAGAGATCGCAGAGACTATCCGTGGAAGAACAAAACAGAATGGCGCAGAGGGTGCGAGAGACGACGACAATCAATTAATCCCTACAGAGTTATACCAAGTTATTTTTCTGTGTAGTGTGTAGTTTTCTGAATAAATTGTTGCTATGCGGTTAATCCTTAATGAAACTAAATATAGGTCGCTGTAGATCGAGACATGATTTGCGTCAAAATTGTTTGTTTTATTACAAGTACCTTTACTTAGAGATTGTTATAAAATTTGTATTTATAAACCTCTCGGTCAACTGTTTAACTAATAACGCGAAGTGAAACTAAAATTTTAAGATTCCTATTTTACATGTAGAATTATATATTGTTTAAGTTTTCTAAGGCTTTCGCGGTTTCCTTCAATTGTCAAAATTGGAATTAACTTAATAAGTTAATCTCAATGGTCTTGAGTACCCTACAACGAGTACAGTTAAATATAATTCTTGATAAAATTGATATCATCCAATCAAACGCTTGATTTAGTAAACATTTCTATAAAAACATTTCCCAGTTTTAAAATCGGATTTACTCAGAATTTTATAAACTAGTCTACAGTGGAAAATCGAATTAAGAGTTGATACGATAAAAATATAGGCATTACTGTATCACGGTAGAAAAATTGCAAAGGGATGTTTAATGACAAGCCAAAGTTTTCTTCTCATGGTATCAATTTTACTTATTTTAGAAGTTTAGTTCCGTACCAGTTTGGCGCTTTTTTGAAATATGAATTTTACGAGGCTTGTTCAACTGAAACTCATCTTTGATCAACTTAGCCTTGAAAATAAATGCAATAATTCAAATGACGTTTGTTAATGTTAGTAGTGTTTGTAAGCGACACATTAATAAAATTCTGGCATTTGAGTTTGATTGACTTTTAAAACTTCGATTTGTAAATGGCGTTTGTTGTTGAAAATCCGTCCAAGTTTGATCAGCGTACTGTCTTACAATGTTTATGCGCTCTAGGGTGTGCAGTCATTGCAGATTCATACGCCAACATAAGCAGTGTATGAAAATGCATGTATTGCGTACCCAACTGTGAAGGATTGGTGAAAAGAGGGGACTATGGATGACCCGCGGCCAGGTGCACGGTATACTGCATTAACAGGAAGCAATATGGCATGTGTAGAAGGCCTTATTAGAAAAAATCGTCGAATTTCAATTAGAGAAATTTCAGAAATTGTTGGTGCGAGTGTAGGATCTGTCCATAGTATTGTTCGTAATCTGGGTTATACAGCAAAATTTGTTCGCAATGGATTCCTCGACAAAAAATGCTTGCCAATGGGCTTGTCTCTGCAACAGCTCACAAACTATAGGCAAAATGGTGATGACTGTCGTCTGTCAATAGTTACTGATGACGAAACTTGGTGCCATTACTACATTTTTATAAATAAAATTAGTAATATATTTGCAAATACTAATAAAGATTATAATTTTACATGGTACAAGTAATAAGTCAAAAATTTTGAAGCTAATTGTAACGCAGCACCGAGGTTAATACAACCAATTCGATCTTCTGGACCGACTGTCCTGACTCCAGGTGAATACTAGGACAGTATTAGTCACAAAACTGTCATTATTAAATTTGCCTAGTCTTTTTATTTCCGATATTTCTGTTGTACACTGAAGAGAAGCTGAAAATTCCGGTTCAAAACGCAACTGGTCCCTAAAGCAAAAAAATGCACTACAGATGCCATATGGCACGAAAGTCGTGCTCTACCTATGTTCTTTAATTTGTCTTAAGAATTCGCATTTGTCTTAGGAATATTGTTCTTCATACAAACATACTTAAAGAAGATCTCCTTGACCCTTGCAATTCATTTAAGCAAACCATTTTCGAGATAATTCAAATTCTATGAAAACTCGCACGGAAATCTAGATACTTCATATTATGAGCTAAATTGTCAGGCTAGATTCAAAACATCAAAAGTCACAAACTGGTCACAGAAATGTGTTTCGAAACACTTACATTATAGAGTTACATACCCCACTTTTAGTACATATAATTGTTTACTGAAACATAAAAAGTGTAACTCTGCAACGAAGATTTTGTTGGTTATTGTTTATAACTAAACATTTGCTTATTGTTTATACGTCCTGAATCTATATCCACAATTTAGCGCTGATAACACGAAACATCCAAAAGTTCCTGGTAACTGAAATCTTCATAAAAATTCAATTACAGTCCACTTGCTTGGGTACATCGACATGTCAGATATAACGAGCAATTATGATCTAATTGTATAGATTTGCATTGTTTACTGTATTGTGTTTCTTGCTTACAGTGTAGCACATCCGGGAACAACGAACAAAAGTTAAAATATTGTTAGCATTTCTTTCTTTTTCTAATAATTTCAACCAGACCAACAAACTAGTTGTTATACATGGTACAGTTATTGTATAGCATAATGAGGTCAGCGAACTACCGCCCCTCAGTGGATAATTTACATCATTGAAATAAGCTATGTATGTTACTTATTATTAATCACTGTTACTAGAGACTTCAGAGCTTGAGAGCATGTGTATAGGTAACACACGCTTTAACCGTTTGTGTATTTTACTTTGTCCACTGTTATAATGCGCTGCACTGGCACAATTTTTAATGTTCGCATAGAAATTTTTGGTCACTTTTTTAATATGTGGGTCCATAGTAGGCATTCCTAGCTCTTCGTGTATTTGATGGTTCCTTGCGTACCAGGGGGCGTTTACTGCAATACGCAGCACTTTATTTTGGAGCACTTGTAATTTCTGCATTTGTGTTTTAGGTGTATTACACCATACTGGACAAGCGTATGTAGCAATGGGTCTTAAGATGGCTTTGTATATTAAAAGAGCGCATTCTAACTTCAGTGTGGATTTTCGGTTTAGGATTGAGTATAGTAGTGCTAAGCGTGCATAGCATTGATTAAGCTTTATATTAGTGTGGTACCCCCTTTTCAAGCGTTGATCAAGATACAGTCCCAGATACTTTACTGCTGAATTGCTCGGGTTCCAAAGAATTGTTCTATCACAGATTCTCAGCGTGGTTGGGTTATTTATTCTTCTAAGAGTGAAAATTTTTGCTTCGGATTTTGTTGGGTTTACCTGTATTTGCCATTTACTAAACCACTCTGTTAATTGGCCAACTGCTATTTGCTTAGCATTTCTAATTTTTGTTATCAGAAAATATTTGCAAACATTTCCTAAAAACATTTGTTAGGGGCAATTTTTTATCATTCTATTAGTTTTACAAGGTATAACCCAAGAAATGTTTTATCTAAACATAATCTTATTTCTGAACGCTAAATAGGCTGTATCTTGTAAACTAAGCGTTTGCTGACAAATGTTTATATAAGCAATTTTTGTAAATGTTGTTGTCCAGAATCTATGATGCAAATTTAATTCCCATAATACAAACTTTCAATATTTTCATCGTATATAAATTTTACATAAAAATTGAATTATCTCGAAATCGGTTGGATTTGTCGACTTTTACCAAGAGTACTTTTTTTTGGGTAATTTAGCATACCGACTAAGACAATAAGAAAACCAAAATTATATCAAAGATATTGTAGAAAACAATACCTGATCCTTGCACTTGTGACGCAGTTATTAAAACGAAACTAGGCTCTAACCTACAACCTTGATGAGTAACGTATGCACATACACTTTCAAAACATTGAAACATTACCATAATTGTATGCAGAAAAGTAATCAGACAAGTCTTACTTTTGAATACTGTAACTCCGTAACCGTACACTTTCGTATTTAAGTAAGTTGGGTTAAATCGTTTTATTTTGGTCTCAGGAATATGTTGTAGCGTTTTTTACAGACCTTTTAGAGAGGCTTGTATGTACCTATTTTATAGTAAATTATGAATCCTTATTTAAGATTTTCAGATTTTAAGTGGGAAAATATATTTTTGCTAATAATCAACACAGTATAGTAACTTTTAATACTGTAAATATTGTAAATTTCCCGGATATTACGTTTTCCGAATATAACGAGCAAATCTTTGCCGACTCAAAGATGTGCCTATAACCGAGTTGGATTGTTATACCTTCAGATCTTTCCTGTTATCTGCCCGTCACTGTTTCGTTATTTTGAATCAAACCTAACCCAACTTAAGCTAGCGTAACCTAGCCTTTTTTTCCATTCATTCATACTACCGTTCCCCGACCGATCGGCCGCATTTCACTGTGACCTCGAGTGGCAGTACGTAATCGCACTGCTCCGCCGAACATAACCTCACCTAACCTAACCTTACCTTACGTTACCTAACCTACTCTAACTTAACCTAACTTAAACCAACCTAACCTGATCTTTCCTGTTTTCTGCCCGCCATGATGTTCCTTGCATTGTGCATTGATTTCGAAATGATACGCTTCTGATTTATAAGTGTAAACATACATATTAAGTCGGATAAGCAGCGGCAAACCCCAGAATTTCATAATTTCAATGCAATGTATGAGTAATTGCTGCTTTTTGTTACTTTTGCAACTTTGAGGGACTGTAGATAAAGGTTTTCAGATAACAACAATAATTTAAGTAAATCTAAATAATGTTAATCTACGAATTCACATATCAAATTTTTGAAAGACATCCTGTACAATTCGAGATTTTCCTTTTACTTTAGATATAAATCAAAGAAATGTCAAGTTTACTATAATGACTTATCACTGACCAATGAAAATGTATTTTATGCTGACAACCAATTTGTTTATTGGAAACTACCATCCTAAAATTATTGGAATTTTCCCATTACCAAGTGTAACATTTTGTTTGTGTTTCATGATTACCGAAAAGAAATAAAACAAGATCATACATTGTTAATGTATTGCATTCCTTATTGTTTCTTGCTATTCTGTCTTCTATGCGTCATGATGTAACGAGTAAACTTGTGTCTGAGTTCCTTCTCAAGAGTTTTATAGTGCCAATTAAGACGATTATTTTTCTTTTAATCATTAATCACGGAAATGATTTTATTTTAAAGGCCATATACCGTGTCACATAAGAATTATAAACTACATGTGTATCTCATTATAGATTTTTCAAGCGCAAAACCAGATTTGCATAAGTATGTTCTCTTATTACAAGTTTAGCTTTGCAGAAAGCAAAAAACGATAAAAATGCCGAGACTGAATACTTTTTGATGAGTGTAAAGAACCCAAACCAGATCTGGTATAATCAAGGTGTAATTACTTCGTATACTGCATAGCAATGAATCTGGCAGCCTCATGTTCAATTCATACAGCGTGAGAACATTTTTTTGATTGACAGGTACATAGAACGAGAATTCCCCGAAGCCGAAGATGGCAAGAATGCAGTGTATAGCGTTCCTAGCAAGTTCACGAAGAGCGGAGAGAAACAAGCAAGTCTCGCTGAACAAGTCGTCTTTACACGATTACACGGCCTTGCAGAGGCGACTCGCCAAGGTGGGCTGTGGGTGACATTCTTCCACAGCGCTAGCTACGCCGGCCACTCTTTTCGAAACCAGAGAGTTGGAAAACTGATGATAAGGGAACATGACTTTGTCATATTTGCCAAATATTGTGGTAAGTACTCTACTATGGACACATTTTCGATGATGGTTAGCTGTAGCTGTGCTTCCGACATTTGCTACAAATATTTAATGGTTATCAAAGTATAGTTCAGATGCTACAGTTATTTATTTCTCTAGAACACAAAATATAGTCTTCTTTGTACAAGTTTGTTAAAATCTATCGCACCTGCCCATGGGAGGTTTTGCGTCATATATAAAAATTTTACTATATTCTATCTAAATAGAAATTGTTTAGGACCTTAATCGGATAGATTGAAAAACGGCAATTACACCACCATACAGTTTTTACGCATACGATACGAGTTTCTCCACAATAATTAAAAGTATGTTATAAGAAGGTAGAAGTATTCATAAGCTTTTGCAGAGATTAGCAGACAGCAAATACCAAAAACCAAAAGTTACGTTGGAAGACGCAAATTTGTGAATCTGTTGGTTTTTTCGATTCTGCCAAATCTTTTACCCTGTCCTACCTATTGTTTAATCGATGTCACACACAATAAGAAGAGGTAACGAAATTGAAAATCGAAGGTTCTGTTGTTAATCAAAGATGCAACAAAACTAATTTGTGGATTAAACATTTCTATTTACTGTTTATTGGTAACATATTTTAATATAGGATTGATTGGAGACGGTGGTTTAACTAAATAAACTTGGGAGAAACCCTTACTACTACGATATTTCTTCTTTCTTAGGCTATTAGCCTGTTCATTTAACCAATCGAGTGTTCACTCTATAAGCTGTTTCTTCACCTTTTCCTCGGTCGTCCGTATTTCGGCAACTACTGCAATTGCAGTTAAAAATAATTCACAATAGAGAAGGATCAGGTATGTGGATAATATTTTTGCCATTTTCGACACTAATACAAACAACATCGATGATTTCAGTAACCAGCTAAATTCCAAATTTCAGTCAATATAATCACAATATAATTCACATATAAATTAGAACAATAAGAGACAGTTACCGTTCCTTAACGTATTAGCTATTAGGAATAACTGTAAAGGATTAGAATTTGACGTTTATGTTGGAAACAAACCAATGTAAACAAATTTACAACCAATGACTCAAATCATTGTTTTCCACTACTTTACAAAGTTTTCACTTTAAAAAATCACCAGAAATATCATCAAAATTCCGCCCCGTCCCTTAACTGAAGGCCTTAAATAAAATATGCAAACAAATCAATTCCAAAATTGTACTTTGTTCAAATAACAACTTTAGGAACTTGTTGGGAAACCCTAAAGACAAAGTGAACACTTTGGAAAAATCGGGAATTTACGAAATTGACTGTTCTCACTGTAATGGAAAATATATTGGGCAAAGTAAACGAAATATTGAGATTAGGTTTAAAGAACATGTAGCTCATTTCAAAAATCGTAGGTTTGATAAATCAAGTGTTATCCAACATATCTAGGAGAAAGGACACAATATAAAACTAGAAAATCTAAAATTGTTAAAGGAAATGTCTTCTACAAAAGAATTGATGGTGCGAGAGTATCCATATTTTCAGAAATAGGGGGATCTTTTAAATTCAGATAATGGGCCAATTCCTAACTCAGATGTAATTGATTTGTTGAAAATAATTCCTTAACCGGTTAGCAGTAACAAACCCTAACGGGGATTTAGTATTTATGCGTTTGTTTCCTAGATAATTAGCATTGGACTTCAATTGTTGACTTAATGTAGGACGTATCTCCAGAGATTTTTCTCAGCCAAGTTACTTTAGTTAGTTCAAGTTCCTGCTGAAGATGTCAGCTTAGTTACCGTAATACGTGTTTAGGTCTTCTAAATATTGTGGTGGTAAGGGGTTTTCCTAAGTTTGTGTTTTAATATAAATAACTGTATTTGTGATAATTGTAATGTGGAGTGTTTTAAATCTGCCCACAAGTGCTTTTAACATAATTCTGTATTTATATGGAAAATTGTTATTTTTTAGATGCAAGAAAAACTCGAGAGTAGTGATAGCTAAACTCCCTTAAGAAAACCTGTGTAGTTTTATTTATTAAATGCCTTGAAGAAACTTGTAAAGAATACATCAAGGTTTGTCAAGTAATTTAAACGCCGACCTTTAGCAGGTGCAATATGTTTGAATGCCTGTGGATATTAAGTCCAGAAATAAATATTTGGTCCACTATAGTAAAGAATAACTATAGCAACTTCACTATACATTGATAACTATTAAATAATTGTAATAAATGTCATAAACTGTAAAGACACACACTTAGTGTTATCGAAAATTTTGTTTATCTAACTATATTATTTGGGTGCAATTCATGTACTGTCATATACATATACATATCTGCAACCCTCTATCTTCAAAGTATTTCTCCAGCGCCAGTTTCTTATTTTAATTGGTAAAAGTTTAATATACAGGGCGAATAAAAAGTAAGGAACATTAATGCTAGAGCCTTTATTGAGAAAAGTTTAATTGTTTGGCACAATTACACTTTACCAATTGTTTTTTTTTTCACAGCATATACTCAGACTATGACGTATCCAAATGTATTCAAATTACAACTTATAGTTTCTGCGACAGAATTAGATTATGTTATATTTGCCTCTTTGCGGCCATTTAAAAATATAACAAGGTTGAATAACGAATATTTGAAGAAAAATCAAGTTTAATGATGTATGTCTGGTATTCGTAGCAGTTTTATAATATTAGTTCCTTTAAAACAATTACAAATAATTGTTAGCATTAATTTATGATTGAATATGATCAATTTTTTGCCATTAACTACATAGCAATGTGCAATTCGATTAGAAAAACCCTAACTACATTCTGAACCACTTTGACTGATATTTGATACTGAACACGAATTTTTAATTCTTCTAAACTTAGAGCCTATTTATGTAACCAGTACTTATAAGATGCCTCCCACCAACAATAGGCCAGGAGTTTCAAATCAGGGGACCGGCTGGCCACTCCATGCATCTGTTCATTGCAGACTCAAACGTTAAAGATGTGTTTTCTGGAAATTTTTCTTCAAGGTCCTTACTTTTTATTCATCGTGTATACATTACAAACCATTAACATTCACAAAATCTTTCAATGTTTTAGTACAAGCGTGTGTAATTTTCACTGAGTTCCCCAACTACGGTCTGCGGGCCTAATTCGACTGATAGCAATTTTAAACGTTTTCTGCTAAGTGAACTCAATTTTTCATGCAATGTGTAGATTAATGATATAATTTGTTATTCGTTTACCAAACATAATTATGATGTTATAATTACGTTGTATTATAAGTAATTGTATATAAAACAACTTGGTTCCATACTTGTGTTGGAATTTGTATTTCATTTAGAAAATCTTATTATACACCTATTGTCAAAATTGTAGACGAGATAGACGCCATATTAATATAGACGTTTCTATTCGAAACAAGGCCCAATCGTTTCC
This sequence comes from Limonius californicus, assembly GCA_014611495.1. Lineage (NCBI taxonomy): Eukaryota > Metazoa > Arthropoda > Insecta > Coleoptera > Elateridae > Limonius > Limonius californicus. Next base: position 33,515 of record JABXWE010017591.1, read on the forward strand.
TAAAGTTACGTCTATACTTTTTGAATCATCCTACATCTAACGTAATCACATTTCCAATAGCAGCCACCAAATTATCTCATCATGATCGTCTTTCTAAACTTCCCAAGCGTTTGTTTCTACCACTCTTCATTGTAATTTCTCAAATTTTCTTGAAAACCCCAAAATTGTATAGTTATAATAAATATTCACATATATGTACATACTCGTATATTCGAACATACTTGCCATTACCAACTGATTTTTTTTAATAAATGGTTTTTTTATATTAAAAATAACAGATCTCCTTTTTATCGCCAGGGAAACACTACATAGCATTGGCGGAAGTTAAGTCAACCTACGATGGAACGAAAACAATTAATAATGTAGAAATCACAAGCGATGCAAAGGTAATCAAGAATAACAAACGATCGGCCCAACATCAACTACGAGATCATATCGAAGTTCTACAAAATGTTCTAGAACTAAATCCCAATGAAAATATAATCCAATGTTACATTATGTGGCCATTTTTGAGTGCATTAACCCGAGATCCGAAACAGAAAGTGATAAAGCGATGGAAAGAGGATTCAAATTTACATGTATTTGAAGATCATTTTACAGACCAGAATATCTTTAACCGCTGGTTTGTTGATAATGTTCTTTCTGCTAATGAAATTACTGAAAAGCATTTTATTACATTGCTAAACAGGTACGTAAAGATTTTTTACGAAGTGTAAACGCGTTCTATAGTTCAACACACACAAACACACAAGCTCGTTTTATAGTTCTGGTTATCTCGGTAAAATAGTTAATTAAATAAAGTTTTCTTCTACCACGCTGTCGGTACTTAAATGAACAACATTCTTGCGTACAAAAGCATTACAATATTAAACCCTCCAGTAATTTTCTATTTTTCTATGGAGGAACGAGTGTAGTTTTCGCGTTAATAGAAAAAAATCATGATGTTACAAAGCAGCAAATACTGTCGCTTTAAACAATAGCGCTTATGATAAAAGATACCTATACGGTATTTGTAAATTTGCATATTTCTATAATACACTGCTCAACAAAATTAGGGGAACACTTTTTTGAGCGTCTTTAAGATTTCCAGCAAATGATGGAAGCAGGATTTTTTCTTGTTATATTATTCTCTAGACCTTCATTGACAAAGTGAAAAAAGAATTACAGTGATTCGTTTGCTCGTTTTCATCACAGACGCCAAAATGTAAAGATAGTCTCAAAAGAAAGTGGTTTTTGACCACAAAGCAAACATCTGAAACTGATCAAATTAGTCATTGGACACAGTAAAACCGTCAGTTTTAACGTTTTCAATGCTTCTGAGTCCAAAATACATTATTTAAGTGAAATTGATCGCGAGGGCTGTTGCTTTGCTTTGAAGATGGTCGATCTATGCGATATGTAGCAAACCAGCTCCAATCGACTCCATTTGTTATCTGCAAAGCTTGGCATATGTACCAAGAAACAGGTAGATATTTCAGGAGAATTGGACAAGGCCGTGAAAGAAAAACTACTCCTTGGGACGACCGGTATATTGTTAATTCTTCTCCTCGCCGACGAACTGCTATTGCTTGTGAGCTACAAAATCTACTCCGAAATGCCACCTGGTGACAATTTCCGATCGGACGGTTAGAAGGCCATTAAAAGAAGTCAATATGACTTCTCGTAGGCCTGTGCGAGCTCCTCGCTTGAGCAGGAATCACAAAGTTAGCCGTCCAAACTTTGCCCGCGAACATGTGCAATGGCAACTTCGACATTGGAGTTCTGTGCTTTTTACAGACGAGTCGCGGTTCTGTCTAACTCGTTGCGATGGTCGTATACGAGTGTACAGACGTCCTGGGGAGCGATACACTGCCGCTTGTATACAGGAACTGGACTGATTCGGAGCTGGATCGGTCTGCTGTGGGGTGGCAATAGTATAGACGATCGCACAGACTTGGTTGTCGTTCCCTAACGTCTCAACGCACAAATTTATGTTGAAACGATTCTTCAAGAGCATGTTGGGCCATTTGTGAACATTTGCGGCGATGGCTTCATCCTAGAACAGGATAATTGTAGAGTTCATAGCGCTAATTTAACAACAAACGTCCTCCAGGAACAAGAAATCCAAGTGGTGGGGTGGCCAGCCATCAGTCCAGACTTCAATGCCATCAACCACATTTGGGATTTACTCGACAGACGCATTAGGAAGCGTCCTGCTGCATCTCAGATTCTTCAGGAGTTGCCTGAGGCCCTTATGGAAGAATGACGAAATCTACCACAAGACATGCTAAGACGTCTTATTCGCAGCATGCCTCGACGTTGCCAAGCTGTTATTAAAGTTAATGGAGGGCACACGCGCTACTAAAGCTTGGTATTCGAGCGTTAACAGAATTTCCATTACATTTAAAGTGATAAAACACATTTCGATTTTGGTAGTCTTCTCAATAGTTTGGTGTTACTCAAGAAAACCGTTTAATTAGAACATATTTGATGTTTGCATCTTGTTAAATAATGCTGAAGGAACAATATACTAAAGTTGATACTTGCGTCAGTCTTTAATTTGAATAATTATGTACTGCTAAAGAAGTGTTCCCCTAATTTTGTTGAGCAGTGTATATGCGAAATTATAAACGGCGAAAAAATTTTACTTCTTTGCTGTGTAGGTACTGTTTGAAAATTGCTTTCCAAGTACTTACTGATTTTTTACATTAATAACTGTAGCAGTATAGTTAATAAGTATAATTACATTTTGGACCATTCACAAAATCATTTTTTAAATCAATAACTATAGGACTATAGCAAATACGTATAAATACATTTTAGGGTCACTTCTACACATATTGTATAATAGCTAATAAAACAAGATTTGAAAACGTTATACTCTATTGCATCAGCATTTTCAACAAAACTTAGATATTTTCCGACAATCAAATATGATTAAAAAAAGCAACTAATAACTATCAATAACAAAAAACCAACACATAAGTTTTTCGAGTGCGTATGTAAATTAATAAAGAATACAAAATGGGACAACTTAAATTCTCCCCCTTTAAAAGTGCTTGACGCAACCCAACATACAAGTATCACAGCAACTGAGATTTTTAATTGTTTTATAATATAGAAATAGATTACAACTTTCTGTCTAGTTCATCCGTTGCTGTAGTAATTGACAGTTTTACTAATACTAATTATACTAGTATTTGACAAGAAAAGAACCCGTCGGTGCAACTGTACAACAGTAACAAGTAAACAAACGAAAATCAACATAAACCAATAAAAACATGTTTATTTAATTCAGTAAAAGTTTAAAATTGTTTCCATCCACTTCCACACATATACTCATTTATTTTAAAAAAGATCTTCGGACTCGATAAGCGTATAAGATATAACCGATATACAAGTCCGGATATATTCTTTTGCAAATAATGCTTACTTAATACCAGAGTTCGGTATGCTATTTCTTTAAATGCCCTCCAAAGAAAAAGGTCTAGTGGAGTGATATCGCAACTTCTTGATGACTATGGATGCTCCTCTTCCACTCCAGTTTGATCAAATACATTATTTAAGTAATTTTAAACAACCCAAATATAGTGAGCAAGACAGCCATTATGTTAGTACCACAGCTTTTGTGGTGAATTCAACAACCCAGATAAATGGTAAAAAAGGTTAAATTTTCAAGAAGTGTGAGAGAATTGTGATGCAATAATATGGTTACATATTATACTATTCTACGCCAAACTTTCACAGAAAGAAGTCTTTGAAAATCAGTGACTCGTATGCAGTGCGGATTCTTTTGTGGGTAATAGTGCGAGTTATAACTGTTCACTTCACTATTCTAACATTTCTTCTTTACATTATTTAAAAAAATGAAGCAAAACAAGTCGATTCTAATAGAAATTACAAAACTGCAATATTCTCCAAGGATCATTTTCATGCAGTTCGTGCGTCAAAGTAACGTGAAAGGTATAAAATATGTTTTCAGAATTCTTCTAACTGAAGTTCTACTAATACCCACATTTGTGCTTAGATCTTTTAAACCTACATGGGGATTCTCATTCACTGCCTGTAACATTGCTAGTTATTTTTCCATGTTCGTAATCGTTCTGGGCCTACATATTCTGAAATTTACAAATTTACCTTCAAGGTACCTAAATATTTTCAGGCGGTGGTCTTTTAGTTGGATAGCACCAAAAATTAGCAACAAATCTGTTTTGTTGTTTTCGTTGCCATGGTAGTTTTATGCTACAAAGAAAGTATATAGGGAAAATTATAAAAATTAAACTTTCCATTTTCCAATAGTTTTAAGCAAAACAATTCTAAAAGTTTAAAATTCAATGACAAACTTAGAACTCGAGTATCGCCTTGATAGTTTGCAGGTTGACTTGTTTGGAATTAATACCAGAGTTAAATATCACAAGTAAGCAACACACATCTAACAACTGCAAATTTTAAAAGAATACATTTGGAAAATGTGGTTAAGCGATTTCGTTTTGATGTTACTTTAGCCGAATCAAAGCAACTGACAACTAAAATAGAATGCAAGACTTATTAAATTCATTTACACAGAACATAATAAAGTATACAAATAATAGGTTAAGAAAGACTAGGTGTGATATGCCTTCTAAGAACTACCAAAGTAATGCAAAAATGAGTACTTTACCTGTATTTTAAAAATGTATTAGTTTAGAACAATTACCTTAGTTGCAATCAGATGTAGTGTGTGTTGCCTTTTAAAATTAAAACTCGTACTTATAGAGGGTGGTTAGGAAAAGTCCAATTAAAATTCAACGAGAAATCCCACACTGAAAATTAGGTATTTTTTGTTTTCCTTAATTTAGGGCGTACTTGGTCTCTCGAAAGTGACCCTACAAATAATATTTTATGAGTATCTCAGGAAATCCTTGATCGACTTGTTATGCAGACTAGTCAGTTAAATTGGCATACAATATAACAAACAATTATTGAATAAAAGTTGCCAGAGGACGTCAATTACGGGCAATTGGCTTTAGTTTTTCTACAGTGACTTTTTGCTCCAAAATTATTCATATTTTAGTTGTAATCTTTTACTTTTTTTTTGTTCTTGCTACTTGCTGTTAGGCAATTTTATCTGTTCCTACTTCCGTCTTTTTCTCGATTTGCCCACATTCCTTTTTTCCATAGCTTTATATTGTAACAACTACTTTGTTATTCGGTGTGGGGCCATTGAGATTACATAACTCTTTCGATTCTCCGTATATTCTTCTGTTTTTTCTACGACTGAATATGTTTCTAATTCTCGTGGCCCGTCCGTAGGATTTCATTTGTGATGGTCATATTTTTTGTATGTCATTTGTCTTTAATATCTAACCTGAACGTATAATAGTGTGGGAATAACAATAACCTTATAAAATTTAAGTTACTGTGTCCATTGTTGTCGATTCGTGGTTTTTCTTGTCATATATTCAACCTATACCTTCTGTGAATTATTTTATGTATATAATAGTGGCTTTGGTTTTGCATTTTTTCGTCAATTTTTCTTTCAGTTATAGTTTTTAGCAACCTTTACTTTTCACAGTATGAGCTATTAGTTGATCTCGTCTTCTTTTTATGCGGTATTATATTTCCCTTTCTTCACTGACTCTTCCCATCAACTCTTCGTTTATTATTCTGTCAATCCAACTAATCTTCATCCATTCTTTTAGCCCCATATTTCAAAGAAAACTAGTTTGTTTTCTTTTCCATCGCTCAATAGTCCAAGTCGCGTACCATGTAGTACTATTGTATGTTTTTATGAATTGTTTTTTATGTCTAATGAGAAATAGTTTGAAGTAAGTAAATTTTTTTGTGGAGATCTTTTTGCTTTCTAGATTCTACTTCTTATTTCCTTTTTACTTCACCCATCTTTAGATATCTTACTTCCTAGGTTCCTACTTGTTCTAGTGGTGGAGTTTTCTATACGTGCTGTATTTGCTTGTGTTTTCCACAAACCACTGTTTTTGTTTCCGTTTGGTTTATATTCTTTATTTTTCAAGATTTCAATTGCTACTAAGGTCACTCCTTTTTTTTAAAAAGGTTCCGTTTATTTTCAATTTCACACAAACGTACTTTCGGTAAAATATATAAGGTACTGCATACAATGTACGATATACATTACAGTATTATTCTCTCGTGCGGTGGTAGCTCAGTGCGGTGGTAGCTCAGTGCGGTGGTAGCTCAGTTGGTAGAGCGCTCGCTTTCTGAATAAAACGTCGATTCTGGCTTGGGTTCGAAACCTAAGCAGAACTATGCAGATTTATAAAAACCTTGTCTGCAACCCACCACACAATTTCCCAATTCGGCTTGCAACCGTGGGATCTTAATGCTAAAAACCTTCTCTGGAATTTCTGTCGTTCGGATTCGACGTTAAACTGTAGGTCCCCCGTGATTCTACCTTAGCGCTGAGGAGAAACACGTGGCAGAGAAGAGGCCGATGCCCAGCAGTGGGACGGAAAGGCTGTTGATGATGATTATTCTCTCCTCTTAGTAATTATTGTTCTTATATTTTTTCAGACGCCTTTTTTTGTATCTTCGTCTCCTAATTTCTTCAGTTCTTAATTACTTATTTCGTTCGCTGAAGTTTGTTAACCGTTAGTCTACATTTAATTATTATCATATTGTAGTCGCTGTCAATGTTTGAACCTGGAGATCTGCTGCAGTTCTTAATTGATTTCTGAACCTCTACGTGAGTAGAGTGTAATCTATTGGGTGTCTTCTCGTATCTCCTGACATGACCCATATTCTTCTTGTGTGGTGTCGGAATATTGTGTTGGCTATTATTAGGTAGTTTCTAGCACAGAACTCCACCAATCGGTCTGCCCTATTATTCCTCGTATCCGTATTTCTTTCCTATTTCGTTCTCCGCTCCCTCTGCTACTACTACATTCCAGTCTCCTATTATTAAGTGTTTCGCCTCCTTTTATTTATCTGGCCGTGGCATTCAGTTCTTCATACATTTTCTCTATTTCATTATCCCTTAACTATTTGGTCGAAGTATTTACTTCGCGCTATGCCCACTTTCCTCTATTCCCTCTTGTGGATTATTCTCTATTCCCCAGTCCAGAAGTCTGTTACTTGTGGTCATCGCAATTCAATCATTCCTACTGTGTATATTATTTTGCTACTCGTTTTTATTTTTAAGTTTTTTAATTTTTCATATTTCATCAATGTTCTAACATTCCAGGTTCTCATTGTTCTTACGTTTGTATTTATTGTCTTGTGTATGTATGGTCTGGAGTTGTCTCCATCCAGTTGCGATTGCGAGAATGTTTTTTCTCCGGAAAATTATATTTATCGTTGCAAATATGCTGATGTTCTTGAGAAGAGTCTGTTTCGATGATACCTTCCACGTTATGTCTATGTTCTGCCACAGTGTACTTGTTACATGTTCTCCCTTTAACATTTCTTTCACTTGTGGTTATACAGCGAACTCTCAGTCGCCAGAGCCTCACACTCATTATATATAAAACATTTAGTCTCTGGATAAGTAATAATTAATTTAAATGCTAGCAGCTGAGGATACCTACTCAATTTTCGAACATTAAAAATCTGATTATGTTAATAATTTCAATTTGCATATTTTTCTCTAAAATTGTACTAATTGCAATTTAGTTGCATGAGAACAAATGTAAGAATCTTTTTTTAATGTGTGCTGGCACTAAGACCTCATTTTCTTTAAATACTTGATTTTCTAAAGTTTTTAAATTATTTTCCTCTATCCTAAACATGATCTATTTTACAGGTACATTATCTTAAGTTGTGGTGTCTTTGTTGATGAAATTAATCAAGGAATGTTAGCTCTCTTAACCCAAGAACAAGTAGACTTAGTAACAAGTGACTTATGCAGAAAACCAGGAAGAGGTCCAATGGTAGTTCATGGAGCAGCTGGTACAGGAAAAACACTACTGGTTTTAAGGAAACTTCAGCAGTTGTACGAAATGGGCCAGCTAGACGACAATAACCGAGCTTTATATATTTGTTATTGGCCTGGTATTCGGTAAGTTTACTATTTTTAAATGTTACAAGTTAGTAAATAAAATGTTTTAGATGCGAACTGGAGCAGAAGTTAAAAGCTTTAGGCTTGGAAAAATACGTTGACACAGCTCGGTTCTATATTTCTCAAACTGGATTTCTACAAAGAAATAAAAAAAAATATAGACACATTTTTATGGATGAATCAGAAGCGGTATGTTTAGCTTTTGATGTTGGAATTATAGTGCAGACCCTTTCTACAATTTTTCAACGATACCATGATGGCAATTGTTCAATAACACATTGTAAAGAAGTGAAAAGCCCTAGCTATATGCTTAGTACGTGTGAGAGCATATTGAATCATAGTACGGATAACTGGGGGGAACTTTGGTTTTTGGTGGATATAAACCAAGCATCTATGTTTCTACCAAAACATTCTCCACAAGTCTTAAAAACATCTACAATTGTTTTAAACAAAGTGATGCGATCTACAGGTTACATATTTAATATGTTTAAACAGTTCTATTCGAACCCCATGCCCAAACTACCAGAAGCGATGCTTGCTGGTATGAATTTATCAGACATATGCATGGGTCACCACATATTAGGACCTCCAATATTTTGGGTGAGTTCTGAAGAGGAGTCTTTCAAAGAATATAACGCACAACGTGCTGTGGTAAAAGTTGTAATAGACCTCTGCGGTACAAAAGGCGTTAAACCAAACGACTTGTGCATCATACCTTTTCTGGTCAATGACAGATTTGCACCCGACAGTATAAACAAGGAAATTGAGCAATATTTTGTTGAAAATGGATACAAACCTCGAGGCGTTGGCGATGTTGAGCACTTTTTAAGTAATAGAGAAGTGAATGACTTTTTGATTGCTTGGGCTTTGCGCGTTAAAGGCTTAGAATTCAAAGTTGTTGTTATGGTTATTGAAGAAGATGATTTCGATGCCAAAGATGCAGAAGACAGAAAGAAAACTTATATCATGGCGTCGAGGTGCACTTGTATGTTAATTTTGGTTAGTCCTAAAGCTATCAAAGATGATATTGATATATCATATGGCATGGAGAGGTATCCGTTCAACGTACATTTGTAATGATTTTACTACAATTACAAGTGAAATATCAGCAGTATCTTTAACAGTTTCTTAAATAAATAAATTTTAATATAGGCAGTTTAGATGTTTTAACGCAAATATTATCGATGTTAATGCTAAAAACTAACGAGTTGCCTTGAAAAGACAACATTCTTGAATTATGCATTACAAAATAAAATACCACGACCTGCTTCATTAGCGGCACTAAGTCTCTCATCCGGCCTGGATATTTTTGAACTTAAAAGTGCTCCCCATGTGGGGAGCACCACTTAAGGCTGTCAAAGCTATTATTATACACCTCTAATTAAACACATTTTACCACTGATAAATATGGTAAACAGTTATGTTTAGTTCTTTAGATGGGATAGGTAAAAGGTTTCGTTCATCATTTTCTTATCTATACCTACCCTCCTCTTAGATTTTGCGTTACAGAATTAATTGTTTGTATTTGTGATTTTGTGGTGATTATTTGAACAATCACAATCTACTAAAAGCAGTGGTAATTGGAAAAACTCACTGCTGGAAGTGACGAAGTTTAAAGACTAAACAATATGTCGCAGAAACGACTTTTATGTTCAAAAATTGTCACCCGATCTTTAAAAATTAGTTACAAAATGAGGTAAACAATATATAAACAATTTTAATATATGTATTAGATCTTCCTCCCCCTTGATGTTTATGTATGTTCAAACAGATATTTAATTTATAAATTTCAATAGAATTACAAATAAACCTATTTCTGCTCTTTGAAGTCATAAATTATTTTCTAATTACATTCTTGTTAGGAACTCACAAACTGAATATTTTGCCTCATCACTAACTTTTTCGTCTTTGAAATGTGAATAAATAAATCGATTTTTAGTAGCCCAAAAATTTAAGAAACAAATAATTTTAGATTCTATTATTTTTGTTAATTAATTTGTTACCACCACCTTAAAAATGAAATGAGAATGGTACACACTGGTGTCGGCCAAAATCCGATTAAAACAGATTTCCGTAAGCTTAACTTTCATAGAACATTTTGCAATGCTATGGCGAATGTTAAAGTTGTACTGGACTGTTCTCAGAATCACGAATGTCATTGGTGAAAGCTTGGATGACTGGAATAGTCTGCCGCTTTTATAATCTAAACCTAAAGTGTAGTAGACAATAGCCATTTTCTACTTTAAATTTTTTGTAAATAATTGTCGTTGCAGTTTCTTAAATTTCCATTAGATTGTGTATTAATTATTTCAGAATGATTAAATAAAGCTGTATACTTTTATGGCATTTTTATTTTTATTATGATGTGAAAACTATTGCTTTACTAATTTGCTAAATAACCAAGAAAGAAGTTGAAATAATACTAAACCAAACACTGTAGATGGAGTTTTTACATTTCAACAAAATTGAGGTCAACGGTGAAGTGTATCCATTAAAAAAATTCCATGTGCTGCATAGTTGTAGAGGTAATAACATAGTATTTTTTACACATTCACAATAGTAAAACTGATACTGCTTGAATGTTGGATATTTCAGTATTATGTTAGGAACTTAGGAATTAATTCCCATCTACCGGGTGTCCTTTAAATGCCTTAAAAGCTTCAGGTAGAATTTTTCCTTTATGAATGCTTAATACAAATCTTCAAAAAAAAGTAGGTATTTGGAGCTTAGTTTTCTTGTACGAGAGTGTTAAAGTTCATATCTTTAAAACAGAATTTCATGGAAACAATAACGAGAACTTTAATGTTGCACGTATCTGCCGATAAGTGACTGACTGCCACTTGATTATGTAAAGATTAATATTGAGTTGA